>VUYV01000142.1:1584940-1627437 GCA_008711295.1 Anarhynchus alexandrinus
AGTCCCTCCCCAGCTCTCCTGGAGCCCCTTTAGGCACTGGAAGGGGCTCTGAGGTCTCCCCAGAGCCTTCTCTTCTCCAGGCTGAACCCCCCCAACTCTCCCAGCCTGTCCTCCCAGCAGAGGGGCTCCAGCCCTCGCAGCATCTCCGTGGCCCTCCTCTGGACCCACTCCAACAGGTCCACATCTTTCCTATGTTGGGTGTTCCGGAGCTGGAGGATGTCATCTGACATTGTCCCGTGCCAGCCGGAGGGAAGCAGCCCTGGAGAGCGGCCGTCAGGAGGAAGAAGAATGAATTAGGCAGCGCCCAAAAGCTGCAAAGCTCTGTTACAGATGTACTTTTGGCTTCCTTCTCCCAACAAAGTACTTACGACTCGCAACATTTCCCTATTAAGCCGTCCCTGCACAGTCCCAGACGTGTCTTGCTACAAACATTTAAAGACGTTTTTTCCTTAATTCCCGGTCTTCTCTGCTCCTTCTGGAAAATGAGCCATGACACATGAGGCATTTGCAACGCGCTGCAACTATGACATTGGCTGTATTTCCATGGTAACTCTCCCCCTGCTCTCCTCAACTTATAGATATGCATTCCCGGCAGGGTTCGGTTGCAGACACAGATCATTATATTTAATCTGAACAAGTGTGTACCTGAGTTGACTTTATTCCACGAAACTGCATAAGAAATTAAATTTCTCTCGCTATTTCCTTCTCTTATGTCCCAGTGTCATTACTTGCAGTGCCGTGCCGGTACTTGCTGGCATTTTGCATCAGTACGTAATGATCCAATATCAGATAATGTTAAGATGCAAAAACCACTCAAAACACCAGACAGCAATTTTCTGCTCAGTTTCCCAATTTAACCTGAATTGATACTACATTGTAAGTTTGGATGAGGTTCAGGGACTACTCTAATTATAATAGCATCTTGGGCAGCAGCAGTCACTTGCATCCTGCCTTTTTGATACCGGCTTTGATAGTGCAATTAAGAGGCAAAAGAGAGAAGTCCTTTCCAAGATTTGTCCTAATGAACAGTAAGAGGCCCTGATGTTAAACATCTTCCTCTGATCGGGCTGCTGCCTCCAGCCCAACCTAGCCCTCAACTCCACTGAAATTCATTATGGTTTATAAATACCCACTTCAAATGTAAGCGTTGAAGTCCCCCTTCCCCGGATAAAGCAGGGTGACGATAAGCACACCTGGCAGGACGCAACATCCCCTGTCTCTCTGCAACTCCTGCAGCAAGGCTCACTCAGCTCACAAGTTAAACAGTGGTTTTCACCCTCTCCTAACCACCAGCACGGCAAATCTTCTCGCATTAAGCCAACTCTGGTCTTTTCCATCCCGGAGGCCACCGAAAAGAGACACTCAGCAGGTCACGCACGCTGGCAGCAACCCAGCCTGAGCTGGGCTACGGAGATGATGAGGGGACTGGAGCATCTCTCTTATGAGGAAAGGCTGAGGGACTTGGGGCTTTTCAGTCTGGAGAAGANAGAGAAGACTGAGGGGGGATCTCATCAATGCTTATAAATCCTTCAAGGGAGGGTGCCAGGGGGATGGGAACAGTCTGTTTTCAGTGGTGCCCAGTGACAGGACAAGAGGGAATGGGCACAAACGTGACCATCGGAAGTTCCATCTCAACCTGAGGAGGGCCTTCTCTGCTGTGCGGGTGGCAGAGCACTGGCACAGGCTGCCCAGAGAGGTGGGGGAGTCTCCCCCTCTGGAGCCATTCCAAACCCGCCTGGACGCCGTCCTGTGCCACTGCTGGAGGTGCCCCTGCTCTGGCAGGGGGTGGCACTGGGGGAGCTCCAGAGGGCCCTTCCAACCCCCACCAGTCTGGGATTCTGTGGGGTATTCACCTACTGCCCTAAGGATAACACGAGACAACATTAAAAACACATGGATGTAACCGACGGAAGCTGTTTCCCTGCTGTCAGACCAAAGACGGGGACGGAAGATGTGCTGACCCCCCCCCCGCAGAGGCCGAGCGCGCGGGTGAGAGGGGCCATGCCCCGCGCGTAGGGGACGGCAGCAAACCCTGAGCCCGCAGAGAGCGATGGAGGAGGAGCTGCTCCGTGGATAAATCCTTCTTCCACACACATCGCCGAGAGCTCCACCTGACGAGGGGCAGAGCGCTAGCAAAATACCTTCTTCGCTCCTCATCACCCTCCTCCCCCCTAAAACTGTGCATTAGCTCAGAAAATCGTGCTACAGAGCAAACCCGTGTCCCTGGGCGCGTGCTGGAGGAGGCGCACAACCCCGCAGCTCCCATGGGGCTGGATTTGAACCCAGGGCACTTACATTGACGGCTCACGCGGTGTGCGATAAAAACCACCGGACAGAAATTTCCTAAAGGAAACTTGGAAGGATGCTTTCCCCCTTGGAAAGCCACTGGCGAGAGCTGCCTTATGCGCAGCTTGGTGGCCAAATGAAAGAAGCAAGCAGATGGGGGCTGGCACACGGAAAGGCAGCGTGATTATCCCAAACAGAGTGATTGAACGTTTTCTGCTGCCTTCATCTGAACTCAGCTGGTGGCGATTTCTGCATCCCGAGTAACCCCTTTTATTTGATACCTGTGGATAGTAGTTTCTGCATTTTTAGCCAAGATAACAGAAAATACACCCATTGCGTTCACTTATAACTGCCCCATCTTGCAGAAGTGAAGCTTAAACAAGACAAAGCCAGGATGAGATGGAAACAAAATAAAACCAGGATTTGCTAGGCTGAGATATGGTATTTCTCTGATGCTATCAGAGACGCATCTTACATCTGTCCTCAGGAACAGTTCTCCACATTGATGGAAGATGCCAGTGACAAATGAAAAAAATCCATCTGCAAAACAACTAAGTTTAAACTGATCTATTAAAACAAAAGCCACAACGTTATTTTGTCACACATCGTAGGTACTCAAGCAAGACAACGCACGGCTTATGCCATGGTTCTCACTATCACCCATGTAGACACGACATCGTGCTACAGTTATCTATCAGATGAGATGCAATTGGAGAAACCAAATCATAAATGTCCTCATCACAAGCTCAGTCAAGTGCCAAACCCAAACCAGCACAAGGGACTGTATCTGGATTTTAAGCAGTGACCTCCCATCACAAACACACGTATTACCACATGTTATCAATCACTGAGGATAGACAAGAAACAAAACTCTTTCAAAAGGAGAAAGAAGGAAGAATTCAGTGTTTGTTTTCATTCTGCACTGGATACGATGAGAGTTCCTTAAGCAAACACATTGAATATCTTCTTGTTCGGGATATTCGAGCGGGACATGGCAAAGGCAAAGCGGCCGCTGAACGCAGCGCTCCCCTGGCCAGCGCAGA
Source organism: Anarhynchus alexandrinus (assembly GCA_008711295.1). Taxonomy (NCBI): domain Eukaryota; kingdom Metazoa; phylum Chordata; class Aves; order Charadriiformes; family Charadriidae; genus Anarhynchus; species Anarhynchus alexandrinus. Next base: position 1,588,270 of record VUYV01000142.1, read on the forward strand.
CATCCTCACCGCAGCATCGCCTACTGCGTTTCGCTTCCGCCCCCTTCTCACGTGATAAATTACACGGACTGGAAGAGCTCTAACCAAGGGACCTGGAAGCATATCCCAAAACTCCGAACACTGAACTGGGACTACACCTGCTTTGGTTTCCCATTTTTCCGGCGGATGCCCTGAACTGAACCAGGCAGCATCTTGCTGCTAGTCAAGAGATTTCATACAGCTCTCGAAACCCAAACCCAAAAGCCTTAGGCGAGTTTGGCTGCAACTGCTACAGCACCACTGACTTTTCATTTTTGAAAAACGGCAAAAAGAAGGAATTCAACCCAAAGCTTTCCCACCTGAGCTCCAGAGAAGGCCTCTCGGGTACTACTGCGCGGGCTGAGGGTGCATCACCCGCTCCTTTCGGGGGCCCCACACCTGGGCTTCCAGCCTGAACTCCCTTTCTGTTTCATCTCCGCCGTTTGCCTTCAAGAAATCCTTTTCCTTTAAAATAAACTGCTCCAGTGCGGTGTTCACTCACACACAGGAAACTAAAATGTGTTATAAAACTAATTTATGCGCCCTGTTGGCCCCAGCGCCTGTGGAATATGTCTCCCTGGACACAGACTCTGGAAGCATTTGCGTGTATTTGATCTGAGTTTTGCTAAACAGCATTAGAAACAGCTGAAAAGTTTTTAACTTCTTTTTTTTTTTTCCCCAAAATGAAAAAACTTCATCAAAACGGACATTTACACAAGGCTGGGGCAGGGCGGGGGAGGTGCTGTTAAATATTTCACCCTTGAAGAATCTCACCACAGTTTCATTTTTTAATACTGAGGGTGCAAATCGGCCCAGTTTCCTTTCATCAGGAGTTGTGATATCGTTCTTGCTTTCTCTGAAAAATTTCACAGCAGAGAAAGAATTCCCAACAAGCTTTAATTTTAATTGATTCATATTCAATCCAATGAGGTCATGCATGTTTAATTATCATCATCCTTATTACAGAGAGAAAATCAACTTCCTCTGATGTTGCTATGCTAATTATCATCTCATTTGTTTAGCAACGGCATCCAGACAACTGATCGAGATTACGGCAAAGAAATAGCAAAAAAGACCTGTACAGAAGCCATCACAAACAGTGGCCAGGACTCAGCCAAGTACTTTGCCATGTATCGCGTTTAGCGCCATTTAAACGTTCCTGGTTTCGCTCTTCAAGTTAAGAACACGCTCCAGTATTTTGCCACATTGCACTTTTGGTGAAAGAAAGAGGAAAAGCAGGAAGAAAATACAATCGCATTCATGGAACCGATGGGAATGGAGGTGCAGCGTAATAATTAAAGATGAGCCTTTGAAAGGGGCGCGATGTTTCCGAAACGCAAGGCTGTTAGACACGCCGGCTCAGGGCTCTTGGGTTGGACCGACTGTGAAGAATAAAACACACTCGGGACAGATTTTTATAAATCATAGAATCATAGAATGGTTTAGGTTGGAAAGGACCTTGAAGATCATCGAGTTCCAACCCCCCTGCCATAGGCAGGGACACCTCCCACCACACCAGGCTGCCCAAGGCCACCTCCAGCCTGGCCTTGAACACCTCCAGGGATGGGGCCTCAACAACCTCTCTGGGCAACCTGTTCCAGTGCCTCACCACCCTCAAAGGGAAAAACTTCTTCCTAATGTTCAATCTAAACCTGCCCTCTTCCAGTTTGAAGCCATTCCCCCTTGTCCTGTCACTACATGCCCTAGTAAAAAGTCCTTCCCCAGCTCTCCTGTAGGCCCCCTTTAGGGACTGGAAGGCCACAGTAAGATCTCCGCGGAGCCTTCTCTTCTCCAGGCTGAACAGCCCCAACTCTTTCAGCCTCTCCTCATAGGAGAGGTGCTCCAGCCCTCGGATCATCCTCGTGGCTCTCCTCTGGACACGCTCCAGCAGGTCCATGTCCTTCTGATGTTGGGGTCTCCAGAGCTGGATGCAGTACTGCAGGTGGGGTCTCACGAGAGTGGAGTAGAGGGGCAGAATCCCCTCCCTCGCCCTGCTGGCCACACTTCTTCTGATGCAGCCCAGGATGCGGTTGGCCTTCTGGGCTGCGATCGCACATTGCTGGCTCACATTGAGCTTCTCATCGATCAGCACCCCCAGGTCCTTCTCCTCAGTGCTGCTCTCCAGCCATTCCCCGCCCAACCTGTAATTGTGCTTGGGATTGCCCCGACCCAGATGTAAGACCTTGCACTTGGCCTAAAGTAAATCCGCTACAGCACCAGTAAATCATCAGGCACCCTCGTACCTTTGCCGATTTGTCCCTTATGACTGTTAAGTGCCCAGTTGCCTGTTAGCGGCGGTACGTTTTCCTCCTAATGATGTTGTCATTCAGCATCCTTTAAAAGTGAGCTGGGGGACAGACACCAGAGTAAACAAGATCAACCAAAAAGCTGCCGATAGACTGAAAACGCTTCCTTTCCTTCTTTTGCTTTACAGAGGAGACGGGTAAACTCGCTGCTAACCTCTGCTCCAAGCGCGCGTCGTTCTTCTGCATCCAAACAAATTGTGGCAACGAGGAGTACGGTTATAGCACATCAGTGCAATGATGCGCGTGACCCAAAATAAGAACATGAGGACCAGGAGACCGCTCGTCAAAGCAGCTGGGTGTACATATCTTTGAAATGGTTATTAAGTTCATTTAAGTACCAAATTAAGCAAAGAGTGGGAGGAAAGACTGATGAAACTATAATCTGATCTCCCGATCCAAGTTTAACCTTGGCTTGGCAGCACTGTCTGGTTTTATACTTATTTTTAATTTAGTAATGCTCCGATGATTTATTTCTACATTAAAGTCTGTTTCACAAAAGCGCAAAAAGAAACCACTGTATAAAAGGAGAATGCTCCCTCGCAGTTACAAATGAGCCCGTTTCACTAGGCACGCAGGAACGTCTTGACTAAGCCAGCCGTAAATCAGCACCAGAAAGACCGCTCACCGGAAAAAAAGCAGTCATACCACGCTGTCTCTCTGCAAGGCTATTCCCTGCTAAAATGGAAAACGCGCCTCCATTGTACAACCCTGATCACTCACAGGGCTGCAAAGCTCCTTGGTTTACGTCAGGACCTCCCGAGAAACCTCGACCGTAAGCATTTTACCGCGTGCAGCATTAAGAGCTCCTTCTGATCACTGCTCCCCTGTCCCGGATGCGGAGAGGCCATCGGCCTGGTCCCACAGTCCAGTAAAACTATTAAGCCTTCATTATCCTTGTCTTCGTGAATGCCCAAGTGATTTTCCTTGGCAATAACTGCGAGTCCCCATCCCAAAATCAGCTGGAACAATGCACCGTGGCCAGCAGCGAGCCAGCCATCTGCTTCCCCCCATCTCCTCCTTTCTGGTCCAAAAGTAAGTGGAATCTCTCCTTCTCCTTTATTTTTAGAGCACCCTTCAGCCAGAGCTCAGCTCCCCATCAGTAAGTAATATCGCGTGCTTCTCTCTCCTTACAACCACATCTCCTTCCAGCAGAGGTATCATAGCAGAAACGGTCCATTTGTTGACCAGTGGACAGAGAGCTTTATAATACAAAGAAAACAGAATCCCATGTAGACTAGACAGACCTAGATCCTGAAATTCACCCAGAGGAAGGCGAAATACCTTCATCAAACCTGTCAGCTAAAAGAAAAACAGATGTATGTTTTTCCTCTCGGAGATGGTGCCCGAACTCATGGCTGCCCCCATACAAGTGCAGATGCCAAAGGGACACAGAGAAAAGACAAACCCCAGTGCTCGTGCAGTTTATTTCTTCTCTTCCCTTCCAGCCTGCCTCTGGGATGATACCCACCCGGCTGCCAACTGAAGCAAACAGATAAGCCGAAACACTGGGTTGATACGGCACTGGTTCATCAGTGTTCACGTCCCTTCACCAAAAGAAGATGGAAATGCAGGGAAACATCCTAAGTCATTGTGAAAGTCGCAGCTATACTGAGAAGAGAGAAGAATATCCTATGGAATGGCTCTCAGCCACTTCATCCTCCATTTTAAACCAAATTAACGCTCGCTTTTCAAGCTGATATAATTAACGCTATAATGGCAGCACTCACTCTTATGACCTACGGTTTAATCTTTCCATGAAATGCAAACACGTGCAGGTCAGAGCAGTTTTTAACGCGCCCATTTTATTGCATCAATCACTCTGTCCGAACAGCTCCGTATCAAAATCTTCCTTATTGTCCCTCCCAGTGCGCACAGCCCACCGAGCACCAGGGAACTTCCCAATTCCTCTACACTTGGAGAAAAATACAACAAGCTGCACCCCCAGACCCTTTCTTAGTGCCAGCTTTTGCTTCTGCCTCTGCTTGGGCCACAAACGTTCTCGACACTTTCAATGGTCCCACTCAGGACTGCCACCAGAGGCAAAACCCCAAGCGGTACCTCCCCTGGAACCTGCGCTTCTCCAACTCCTTTGTTTTTCTATCCGCATAAAGTTTGTACCGTGAGGATTTCACAGTCCTGCTCCTTGGCACCCTGCCGTAGCAGACTTCCCACACCTAAAGAAAAATCTCTGTCATTGTTAACAGGGAAAAAAAAAAAACCCACCACCAAAACTTCTTTCCTCTCAAAAAGAAGCCAGAAGCACAAAATCACACGGTCATTAAATCCCACGTGGAAACTGCATTGGTGGAGAATCTCTGCTGAGCTCTGGGGAAACCTGTCAGATGCTCTTTTCTCCCAGGGCTGGACTTGACAAGAACATCGCCGCTAAACAGGGAGCGCGAGAAGGCAATTATAAGGTGCACATTTGTGAAAATGATTGATGGCTTTTCTAATTGCAAGGAAAAACAGAGCAGCGGTGGCGGCGGCAGCGACGGTAACGGAACGGACTGTTGCCTTTGCAGACATCAATCTAACGCTGAGCGGAGGAAAGAGCTCTTTCAAAACACCTCCGAGCAGTGATTTAGGGAAGAATTTACAAAGACTACCAAGCCTCGGCCTCCCTTTCTCCAGGGAGCGACGAAGCTCTCCGGAGGCTGACCGGACGCGGGATGCCCACCGTGGAGCAGCCCACCCCTCTGCCTGACCCGCGCGAGAGCCAGGACACCCATCTTCTCCCAGGGCCGAAACCTCTTCAGCCCAGTTCTCCCACCTGGGCAGTGGTGGGAGCCCACCCCTCTGCCTGACCCATGCGAGAGCCAGGACACCCATCTTCTCCCAGCGCCGAAACCTCTTCTCCCACCCGGGCAGACCAGCTTGCTGCATCTACAAAACTTGGAGGTCTTATGACACCACACAATGCCACTGACAGCTCTTCAATATTTCATGTTGTCTTTTTCCCCCCGCTCTGCTCCCAAAGTATTTTTTCCTGAAGGGAAACCATAGAGAGAGACGGAATGGATAAGGATGGAGAAGGACACGCTACGCTGGCGTTCCACCAGCGATGCTGTGCTATGGGCTGCTGCTGCGGGCTCTGCTGGGATAACAGGGACACCACCCCAGGGAGGTACTACTGCCTCCCCGCTCAAAAATTTAAAGACAGGGCTAAAGAAGGGAGGGGACGGGCTGGAGGGCAGGCGAGGGGCTGCTCCCCCCAGGGCAGAGCTCAGCCTCCAGCCCTCCTTACACACAGCCCTTTTTTTTTTGCTTCACTGCAGCGGGTTTGGACCTGTTCCCTCTCCCCCCAAAAAGAGGAGAGCTTGCCCAGGCATTAATCAGAGCAAAACGAGCGCTTGTCAGATCAGGCTAAGAACAACCCCAACCTGACTGCTCATTAGCAAGTACCTGCTCATCTTCTAAGGAGCGGAGCAGCTACAAGGCAACTGGGATCTGAGAAAGGTGTTCATTAACCACCACGGTGCCCAGCACAGAAAAAACAGCCTTCCTCGGCTGTCGTGTGGAGGGAGAGACTCAGCCTGAGAGCTCATCAGAGCAAAACTCCGCTCCCAGCCTCCTGTTAGAGCCTTTTGCCCTCCCCAGATCCTCTTGGGACTGGAAGCACAACAGGTTTCTGAGTTGGGGACCCCAAAAATCTTAACGACTCCTCCCCAGCCCACCCTCCCTCTGCACAGCATTCAAACACACGAGCCAAAGCTGCGGGGCTCGTGGCAGGGGCAGCGGGACCAGCGATGGCCCAGCGCCTCACCAAACCCTTTTAGGATCAGGCACAGCTGATGCTCTTCCCTAAAGCCTCTAGAAACGCTGTAGTGCGGCAGGGCTTCGGGAGCCGGCAGCGCTGCGGCAGCTACGCAGCCTCTCCGACCGCAGCGCAAGGCCATGCACCGGGCAGTCGCCACACGCCGGCGTTCAGAGGCGCTGATGAGAGCTGCATTCTGGAGCCTCCAAAACCAGCAACTAAAGCATTTTCTTTTACATACAAATGCAAAAAAAACAAATCACTGGCAGCAATATTGTCTGCCAGTCCTCAACCTATTCTTTGAAGCAGCCCCGTGGTCCCAAAGACCGGGAGGCAGGGAGACGGTGGGGGATCACCACCCCGGAGCACGGCGCCTCCAGGAACCCAAGAGTCCGCCTCTCGTCAAAGCCTGAAACGCTCTTCTTAATTCCAACCTGTGATGCTCAGTTTGAAGTTTGAGCCTCTCTGATGTGTCACTTCCCGTGACAAATGATGGGGCCGTGGGGACTGTGTTCTGGAGACAAGCTGTCTCTTTCAAAGCTCGGCGTTGAGCAGTGATTCTTCCATCGGTGGGATGTGTGTGCACGGCCCACCGTGGAGAAGAGCAGTGCCTGCTGGAGACCGAACCTGCACCTCACTAACAGTGCTCTCAAAGCCACCGCTTGATCCGGGCATGAATTGAGTGTAAAACAAATCCTCCTAGGAAAGTCCTGTCTTCAGAGTGAAGATTGTGATTGACTGGAGAAGACAGTGATTAACTGGAGAGAGCTGGCAGCCAGGACATCTATCACACATGCCAGGCCATGTTCTCTGCTGCCACCAAATCACACCCTACCTACAGCTACGCTCTGCCACCTCATCCCCTCCCCTTACTCTCTAAGTGACTTTTACCTTATCAGACATCCTTCCACATCACCGAGGTCCTCAAGATCCCACGACATTCATTTCTGGAGCTGCTGGTCCACACCACCCCATGAGCCTGGACCTGTGCCACAGCCAAGGCAGCGGGAGGGGGCTGCTGCCCTGCGCGAGGACGTTTGTGGTCATGATCCTATCCCATTGCACAGTAAAAAGCCACCACACAGCTGGACTGGCACCGTTAGCTCCAACTTCTCTGAGAAGCTCTAAGAAATCCAATTGAAATGCCAGAATTCTGCGATACTCCAAGAGGTAACTTTTCAGAAACCCACGGATGGATGGGCTCAGTGGGGACCTAAACGAGCCACAGCAGCAAAACCCCGAGGAACTTGCAAAACTGCCCCTTCCCCAGCTTCATCCACGTGGAGATCTCCAAACCGGCGTGTTTGCGCCGGAAAACCGGGATGCGGAGAGGCGACTCCGGCTGGCCGGGCTCACCAGCGCCGAGACCGGGCGCTTGGGGCTGGCACAGACGGCCGAAGGGAGCGTGCCGAGATGCGATGGACGTGATCCCAGCTGCTCCACGCCTGCCCAGCGCGGGTTTAACACCGACCCCCAAGATATAGTTCACCCATGCAACACGCGACGTGCGAGGCTGCTGCTCGCACCCAACTCTACGTGCTTTGCACCCAACTCTACGTGCTTTGCACCCAACTCTACGTGCTTTGCACCCAACTCTACGTGCTTTGCAAGCACAGCAAAAGCATTTAGAGATTTAAGCTGGAGAAGTTTTAATTTAGAGCACCCAAGGCAGAGCAGCAAGTGGGTGCTGTGGGCAGGGGGCGAGCGGGGGGGTGGAAACACCTCCCGTGCCCCCGGGCAGAGGCAGCTGGGAGCTCCCAGGCATCAACCACTTACGCTTCAACCGATGGCTGTGATAATAAGGATCTATTTTTCCTTTAATTTAACCTATGCACCACTGTTTATGCACCACTGACTGGGAAGGACAGTGAATTAAAGCGCACATGAAAGAAAGCCATAGCCCTCAGCACTTGCTCTCCAACACTCTTTTAAGTCTGTTTGATGAAGGGCTGCTATATTTTGTCGCCGAGCGCGATGGGCTCGATTATCACTTCTTTGTTTTGAATACCCACCTCCGAAGTCATTAAATACTTGCTTCTTAATGAGAATAGATTGGTTTTGGCCAATAAATCACTTAAATGCCATCTGCCGAAGAAGAAAGAAATTCAAAGCGCCAAATTCCCCCAACTCCTTTTTGCATATTTTCCCTTCGGATTTAGAGAGAAAAGACGTTTGTCTAATCCATCAACGGCAGCTTTCTCCTAGGGGAAGTGTGAACAGACCACAGAAAAGACTTCATTTGGCTTTGACTTGCAAAACCACTTCATGGACCACTTTGAAACAATTCAGTCAGCAGGATACGAGCTCTGTATATTGGTGCTGCCCCAGATTGTTTTGTTTTTATTCATAAGATTATTTCAGAGAAAACAGGCTGACTGAAGCTTAATTTTACTAGCAATTGTTAAATAATTCAATACCCATCTTTTCTGTCTCTTTAATGCCTCTGAAAAATCAAAACCCTTCACAAATTAAAGGCCAAATCCTGTTTACTCTTTCCTTTTCTAAAGCAACTTTGACATCAATAAAAGCTGTTTTTGTGACTTGGGCGCAGATTAAAAGTTCTGTCAGTGCAAGTATTCATTTTTTATTTTTTTTTTAAATCAGGAGCATGCTTTTTTCTTTCTAATCAAAACACTTCTCTTATATAAAGCTTTAAAAATATAAAAACAAATGCTTCCAGTATGGCCAATTTACTTTCTCTATGGAAATTAATTAAATCAACATTTTATATCTATCATTTATTAAACTATGATGCCCTTCAGGTAGGAGGATCTGCATCCTGCACCCTCATTTCTCCTCCTGAAGGGACAAGCCCGCAGGCAAATTGTCCCTCACCAAGTTTTAAAGGCTCTTCAGGAAGAACCCCTGCTGTCTTCAGTGCTCAAAGGAGGACTTGTACTGCAGTACACCTTCAGTTTGACAAAGAGTGACGGTTTTGATGAAAACAAGCCCCGACTCGAGGATGCAAAGGGGGTTAAATCTCCACCGAGCTGGCCTGAAGGCTTGGGACTCAAGGGATGGGTCTCCTCCATCCCAGGAGAAACACAGCCTTCTCCAGGGCAGCTATTTAATCCTGCACCCAAATCCCACTCCGTGCTCCAAAATGGGCTACCTAAAAAGTGCACAGATGCTGCCTTTTGAAGGTCACTTGGCCAAGCTGGCCAAGCATGAGCCCATTTGGGTCCCTCAGTGGTGGCCGTACAATGACACACTGGTGTCTACAATGACAACATTGGCCATGGTGCTCAGAAGCTGCAGAAACATTGATCCTTCGCTCCAGAAGCTTTTTTCTAATTTCCAGAAAAATCGGGGTCTACTCCCAAACCCCGCTGTTTTCAGCGAGGTTTGGATCAACCCCAGCTTCTGGATGCAGCCAACATCCGCAATCCCAAGGAAAGTCTTATGAAAACAAAAAGATTTTCTGAAATAAGATGCAGCACTAACATACATGGAGACAGTGGATCATCACATGGGCTGCTCCTAACCATCTACATATGCTTAAATCTCAGGTGCACCCTCAGCAGAGGCTTTACAGTCTTTCAGGCATTGACATAAATCTGTTCATCTTGTAAAACCTGACGCTATTACAAATTATTAGACACCCTTCTTTCACGCTTTGCACTAAATTACGGAACATTAAAAATGACCAGACAAAGAATTCATCATAAAAAGGCATGACACCAGCGATCTGAGCTTCGAAACACCCAAAGCTCACAGCGGGTTTCTCGCACCACAGGGAACCTCTGTGAAGTTTAATAGCTTAAGATTAGCGCACCAGTGAGTGAAAGTCACTTTGTACGGTGAGTTGGGGTTCACTTCTCCCCAATATCTTTAAAATTAAAATCAAGACAGTCAATTAAATGTTGGTGCGTTTTAATTTGTGGCCTCAAATCGTCACCAAAAAAAAACCCAGGACCGAAAGAAAAACCCAAACTGAGAAAACCAAAAAGGTTCTTGTCAAAGTACTTTTGCAGCTGGTAAAGCACTTGATGGTGGCAATTTAATCTGGAGATGGATCACAAAGTTTATTGAGGTGGTGATTCTGACCGAAATCTTCCCTCTCCCAGATTCTGAGCCCAAACAAGCCTGCCCCAAATTAAACACTGATGAAAAAAATATCCCTTCATTTTTTATTTCTGTTAGCTTGTTCTGAAGCTTCCCAAGACCTTTGTCAGCCAGGAGTGACCAGACCTTCAGTTTGAGAGCCACATACCTGGAAGGCACAACTCTCCAGCAGCCACGCTAAGGACTGCGGGGTTTGATTTACCCAGATGTTTACACAAAAAGATGCTCGTAGAAGCTCTCTAACAAACCCTGCCTGTGGTAGAACACCATGATGTTCCCAGGCTGGTCTAAGGTCCAGGGCAATGCACTTAGAGGCCACGGGGATTTTTGCTACAAGCATGACAGTGGGACATTGACCCGCCGGACATGCTACCGCCAACTGCAGCGAGTATGGGGACCACAGGGGAATCCGACTTCAAGGAACAGAAAGCATTTGGGTGGTTACGACAGAGCTTTATTTTCTTTCAGCTGCTCGTGAAAAGGGGCTTTAGAGACGGAGATGGATCACCAGTGTCATTACTTTATCTTTGTGTTTGATTTAAACTTTGTATGAAGACATTAAAAAGCTCCGTAAGCGTTCTGCAGCTGTTGCGACATTCAGACACATCCCATCCCTCTAAGCAGACACCTGCACACAAGCATCTTCTCAGACGTACCAGGTGAGGTTTCTGAGCACAAGTTATCATGATCACCCCCCGTCTGGCTCCTATGGAAATCAGCTTTCCCTTGACTTCCACAGCATCCACGCCAGAAGAGCGAGAACATCGTACAACCATCTCCACACAGAAACAGGAATCTTCCTGCCATTTGCAGATGCTAAAGTCGGGAATCACTGGTTTTAAAACCATTCAGCGTTTTGTACGAACAGTTTTCTAGGAAGGCAGGGATTTTTCAAAACAAACCAACAGAAACCAAGGAAATAATCTTTGAAATCCCGCCCTGTCCTCACACGTCACCTATGTTTAACAGTCTGCAGCATCTCCGAGTTGCTGGACACCTTCTGATAAACTGCCACACCGAGTACTCGAATGTTGGTGAAAATATTTCTAACAGTTTAAGCAAGCCTGTCTGAACCTGCTTACTGGGGTTTTGATGTGCTGCCGTAACACGCTCATCCCCGCGAAGGTGTGGATGCACGGCAGGAACAACGTGTCCCAGAGATGAAGATCCATCCACATCACTCCGCAGTTCCCCAGAACTGTTTTACTCCTATGGCTATTTCAAGGTTTGTGCGTATCCTGTGTGGACAAAAACGTCAGGCTGTAACAGTTGCCTGGAAGAAGTCTCAGTGGTCAGACTAAAAGAGGAAAGAACGCACCATTTATTCAATTAAAATAAAGAAAACGCCAAGTTTTTTGTGGTTTTGAAAGCCATCATGGGATGATGGCTGCTGGAAGCACCAAGGAAAAACAATAGCTGGTGGTTTCTGGAATTAATATATCTATAAAAATAAATAAATAAATAAATATTTAAATACATATAATAATAATATCACCACAAATCCCTATGGTTTCACTGCCAGTGAAATGCAGAGCAACCAAAGGAGGAGACCTCAACACCATTTGCAGTCCGTGACTGAGAGAAGAGTTTCTATTAAACACCGCAAGCGTTTTGTTAAGTAGTAGAATTAGACAGCTTCTCTCCACTCACATGTCATATTCAATAACTTAAAACCCCTCTGTTTTTTTCTGTCTCGACCTCCGTATCATTTACACAACCGAGATGAGAGTTCACTCTCTCATAAGTACATTGCAAGAGCAAATCCATTAGCATTTGTGAGGCTGAGATAACAGGTAATTGGGTGGGTTAATTCAAATTATTTTCATCTTTAAAAAAACCCCAAACCTAACAGCCTTTCTATTCTTTTACAATCCATAACTCTCAAAACCGATTTCCTCCTCACAGTGATCTTAATACTAATTAAATGAGCTTTTGTCTTCCTACATCAGTAAAGATTAAGTACCACATAAAACAGCTGCAGCAAAGCCCCATCCGACGTGCAATTTAACCTGCTAGCAGGAGCCCAGCTGGCACCCCGCGCACGCCAAGCAGGCTTCTTCGTCATCGCTGGGCACCCGAGGACTTCCTTCCAGTCCCTAAAGGGGCCCTACAGGAGAGCTGGGGAGGGACTTTTTACAAAGGCATGGAGTGGTAGGATGAGGGGGAATGGCTTCAAACTGGAAGAGGGGAGATTTAGATTGAACATTAGGAAAAAATTCTTGCCTGTGCGGGTGGTGAGCCCCTGGCGCAGGTTGCCCAGAGAAGCTGTGGCTGCCCCATCCCTGGAGGTGTTCAAGGCCAGGTTGGGTGGGGCTTGGAGCAACCTGGGCTGGTGGGAGGTGTCCCTGCCCAGGGCAGGGGGGTGGAAGGAGATGGTCTTCAAGGTCCCTTCCAACCCAAACCATTCTATGATTCTTCAGCCCCACCACATCATGGGGGGTTGTAACTAATGGAGTTATTCAGCAGTGCTTTTGCCTCTTGGACTCAACCAATCCGCCCAGCCAAGTGTGGAAAATACCGAGAGAAAGTCAGGAAATGCATTAGATTCTAAGTAATCTGTCGTTTGGGAATGGTGAGGTCACGGCACTGCCGACGGACTCACCAACCAAGCAGCAAAGATTCAAGTTGCTTTTCTCTCTGCTGGGATATGTGAACTGCTGCCAGTAGAAAAGCGTAACAACCCGGATTTCCCTGCTCAGGTAAGTGTCCCTTGTCCTCAAGGCTGCTTAATATGCACTATCTGCTTACTTGGTTTTTTGAAGAGCCACAGATGCAAGAGTGCACTTAATTGTTTTCCTGAATCAGACCCCTGGAGCCATCAATATCTCACATATGTAATTATAAATCATGAGTCTTGCAACTGAAGCGCAATCAGCACATCTAGCCATAAATCTTCCAGATATCAGCAATTTCTCCAAAGCTGCTTTTTGACAAAACCTGATGCAGCATGAACTAAATAAGTCAGGCAGAAGAAACCACCGGCACTGAGGTTCGCAGCCCACCGGAGCTGCTGCAGCGGACAGGCTCTGGACCGCAGGAAGCCCAAAGGAACTCACTGTGCCACGTAGGAAACAAACATCTTTCTTACGAGGAAAGGCTGAGGGACTTGGGGCTTTTCAGTCTGGAGAAGAGAAGACTGAGGGGGGATCTTATTAACGCTTACAAATCCTTCAAGGGAGGGTGCCAGGGGGATGGGAACAGTCTTTTTCCGGTGGCGCCCAGTGACAGGACAAGAGGGAATGGGCACAAACTTGACCATAGGAAGTTCCATCTCAACCCGAGGAGGGCCTTCTCTCCTGTGCGGGTGGCAGAGCAGTGGCACAGGCTGCCCAGAGAGGTGGGGGAGTCTCCCCCTCTGGAGCCATTCCAAACCCGCCTGGACGCCGTCCTGTGCCACTGCTGGAGGTGCCCCTGCTCTGGCAGGGGGTGGCAATGGGGGAGCTCCAGAGGGCCCTTCCAACCCCCACCAGTCTGTGAATCCCTCATGGAGATCACAGGAATGCAGCTCTCGCTCTGGGATACCCCATGTCCAGATCAGGTCATCAATCTGCAATTTCACAGCATTTCCAAAGACCTCTTTTAGACTTCCCACAGGACATGGAAAGTGTCGGTGTTCTTCCATTTTCGGTCGACAGGCAGCTTTTCAGGACTCCTAGTGCACTGATTGATGTATATCATTACTAACAAAGGCCTGGCTACATCTCCTGGAGCAAAGTGTGTCCAGGTGTGTAACGCAAGCGTGTAATCATTTATACACACACATCAGCACCATTCGAACCAGGAAATCAAAACATCTCTGCAAGAGCTCGTGCTGATGAAGATCAGGATCTATACGATGACCGTTTCAAATGTCACTTACTGTCTGCCTCTTCTGTCAGTGCTAATTTAGACACGATACATTACGCTGTAATCACAATTTTCTCTTCTGGGCAGCGGTAGTCAGAGGAAGTCTGTGAGCCTGGCAAGGAAAGTCCAGCTGTGAAATGCACGCGCAACCCAGCGCTAAGATTGAGGGTGTCTTTGCGTATCAGGATTTTAAATGTTAATGGGGAGAAAAATACAAAAGAAGATGTATTACAGAACACAAGTATTATCCCTCCTAGGCATTAAGAGAGACTATTTCTTGTAGGGAAATTATTGGATAAAGCAGGAGACTGGAGCCAGTTTGAGACTGGGCCATATTTTAGATGGGTTTCATGCCATCAGCTCTCTTTGCCTGGATAATTATATCTCGTGAATTATCCATGAGAGAAAATTGCCTCCAACCGTATTCGCACAGCTGTCTGTCTCCAGCCTCCGCTGCCGAGTATTCGGTAGGGGCTGACACATCGGGGCTCACGAGCGCGCTGGAGCAGCCCTCGTGGGCAGGGGAACTTCTCCTGGGGCTGCCAGAATCGCCCCACGCCGAGAGAGTAAAACCTAAAAAAGGAATAAACCGCCTTACTCTGCTCCCAGCCCTTTACCCTAAGAGGTCTCTAAAAAACTAATGTACCTCTGTACACTATAATTTCAGAATTTCCTCTAATCCCATGCATAATTACATGGAGTGCTGCACTGGTATCCCCTTCATGCAAATATTGCCATAAAGTGCATAGTTTTCATAACATTATATGACAAAAAAATAACTGTAGTCATTTATTTCTGGTCTGTATGTGGTTATGCAACATAATGCAACGAGACAGTATTTTTCATTAGCTTTTTGTTGTGGACACTACCCATTTATCTTTCTCATAATCCTTCCCCCAGTGCATGTTAACGATGTTATTTTAGTAAGTTGTTTAATTATTTACCGTCACTGGGAGGCTACTGGGTTTGTTACAGAAGCCCTTCCCCAGAGCACGCCTGGGAGGCAGTGCCTTTCCCCCATGGCCCCCTTTAACCCCCGAGCCCCACACGCCGTGGCCTCAAGCAGCAGCATCCACATGACAGACGCCTTCAACAAAGACAAAGTGGATGATCACGACGTGCCCCCTTGTTGCTGCCAGTCGACTGCCTCTGGAAGCCCTCTCTGATCTCTAATTCATTGGTGGTTCAACTCAGCAGCGCTCAAGAGCCGAGCAGGCAGACCCTTGGGGCTCACAGGGCGTCCCCTGCTCCTTGGTGGTCTCCAAAAAGGGATGCAACTGGTGCAGAAAGGTTGCGGGAACCCCAGAGCAGACTGATAAACCTCTCGCACCTCCCAGCTCCTCCTCCTAAGCAGTAACTGTTTGCAATCTGCTTAAATCCAGAAATATGATGCTCGATATCCCGTCCACATTTTAGCACCATCCATAGATGCTTTTTTTTAAAGATAAAACAAGCTCCAGAACAACTGAATGCAACATTCTGCCCAACAGAAGACAACTCCCACAGCAAACCGTTCATTTCTATAAGCAGTAGATCAGAAGTAGATAAAACCTCCTGAGGCAGCACTCACTCGGAGCTCCGCAGTACCTGCTGGCGCTCAGCATTGAGCCAAGGAGAAAATAGTGTGTTGGCAGATCTGGAGACGTGTAAACATCCAACATCCGCCTGACCCCACTTACACTCCTGGCCTCGGCGGCCACCTTTATGGACTGGTTCATAGCTGGGGAGCCTGGGGCAAAGCTACATCCTCAAAAGCCTCCATCCTCCTTGCGTTAGGTACCGACCTCCCCACTCCGCCTCTTCACAGCCATCCAACCCTTCGGCTGCCCACAGCTCTCCTCCTCCTCAGTCACTCACTCCTCTTCCCCCTCTCTCCCTTCTCAGCTCCTCTGCCGTCAAACACCAACTTCCACAAAGCCGCCTGGCCCTCCCCGTCTCTCTGCCACAGCTTGCCCTCCTTCAGCACACTGAAACTGAAATTAAAACCACATTTTTGGAGCAGAGTAGAACAGAAAGTCATGCCGTACGTTTAAATGTCATATATGGGTGGGCCCCATCTCCCCAGTGCACCTTCCCTGCCAGTTTCTGAACCCCAGCAAGCTCCTGGGGTGGTGTGGCAGTCACAGGGGACATCCCATACGCCCAAAACCTGACTGCTCCTCCCAACTGCAGGAGTTTGGTCTAAACGAAAGGGGTTGCTCTTCCCTACAACGCTTGCTTGACTTTTACATCCACTGCCTGAGAGGCTTATCCCGACAGAGACGGTCCACTTCCATCATCCTCCAGAGGCACCAGTTTGGGCGCTGGAGCCAGGCGGGCGTAGGGACTGCCAGCCCCACGCTGCCACACCTCACTCACAAAGGCCTTTGAACTCCTCAGCTTCACCCTCTGCACACCCCAGCTGTTCAGCCCCTCCCTTAACGAGCCCAGCAGCTTGCGTTTGGATAAAACAACCGTTTATTCCTCAAAGACTTGATTCCTGGCCAGAATAAACTGTCAATTCCTTCACTGATGGCTGAATACGCTGTCTGGAACAAGAGAGCCCAAAGGAATAAAACAGGTCTCTCCATAAATGGGAACAGACCTAATTTCAGCTTCCAGGGACGATATCACTGACCAAAGCACAGATATTTGGGTTTGGGATTCAGATCAGGTGTGGAATTGCACGTGCACATCCGTTACATGCCTGAGGACAAGTCTTCTCCGTATTAACCAAGTCAGGAGCAATACATCCTACTCACCCGGCCAGGAAACCACTCCTCATCCTCCCAGCATCCCTTCTGAGGTTTTGGGGAAATCACTGACCTCCGCAGCCGGAGCAGCCCCAGTCTCCCACCCGCGCCGAGCCATTCCCTCCCGCCCGCCTTTGGTCTGGGGGTGCACCCCCTGAGGTCTGGAGGGGCTGCGGCAACGTTTCCGAGCTGTCCCCCCGCAAGCTGGAGGGTTAGAACAACCTCAGAGACGTTTTTACCAAGTTTGCCCTGAGAGGAGAAACACGTTTTATTCAAGAAAACCCAGTGCTGTATTTCATGAATTCACGCTCAGTTCATTACCCAGGAATAATCACCTCATTCCTTATGATTTGCAAAAACTTAATGCTGTAATTAAGGTAAAGTGACTTTCTCCCTGTGCAGTTAAACATCAGACTGTACAAATCTACACAGTTCCTGTACTTCCTCAGCGGTTTTGCGTATTGTTACCAAATAATACCCCTTTTCCCAACCCCTTTGCCCTAGCAAAACCCCTCCAGGCTTGCGTGACAGCCTCTCGGAGGTAGCTCCTGTCGCGATACTCCGTCTGCCCCCTCTAACCCGGCTTCTCCCTCGATCTGACCGCGTTTTGCCTCATCGCACCTCGAGCGAGCGGCCCCGGGCTCTGCGACGTACCTGATGGGCAGCGAGGGGTCCCCGGCATCCCACCAGTCCTTGGGGGGGCTGATGTACATGCACCACAGCTCCCAGCTGTACCCGTGGGCAGAGTTCTCGTACCGCTGCACCTCGAAGTTGTCCTGCTTGATGTTGTCTATGGAGGGAAGAATGACCCTTCTCCGATTTTCCTGAATTCGTGAAAGTACCGGCTCAGCCCTGAGTGGTTAAAAAAAAAGAAAAGGGCAGGAAAAGACTGTTAATTTCACCTGTAATTTGCAGATGGGCACTGCAGCTTTGGTACAGCCTGTGCGCTTCAACCAGGGTCAGAGAGCGGGCGTTCCTGTCACCATTCAGTAAACGAAAGGGAATAACGCGGACTCCTCTCTGCTCCCCTTCACAACTGCTGTCACACCTTCAGAGTGACACAGCAAAACCCACCCAGAGGAGCCCAGAGAGCGTCACGAGGCTCCTGGCGGCGACAGCGAGTGACCCCCGATGGCAACGCGCCGGCCTCTGTCTCACCCTTCCGCTCGCCCGCGCTTTCATCGGCGCAGGAACAGCACGGAGAGGCAAAGCACTCGCGCTGCCCAGTTTAGAAGGTTATTTGCGAGAGGTTCGCCGAGCTTTGTCAGCCACAAGGGAGAGGCTGCAAGAGGCTTCGGCGCTTCCGCTCGATGGGATTTCCCACCCCGACACGTCCCTCGCGCGGAGCTGCCACGGGAGCGCGGGGGGCAACTGCCACGCACGGAGCTCAGGCAGCCGCGGCCCTGGAGGTGTGGGGAGTTTTAGTGCTCTCCTACACAACCGACGACACAAATCCATGGACCAGCTGAAGCCATCGGCAGAGGGAAAGGACTATTTTCACAAACTAAGTTGTTAAGCTGTGGAAAGGAGTTAAAGCCGCTGAAACCGGACCTTATCTTTTCCCATGGATGTAGTACACCACGTTTTCTCTGGTGTGCTGGTTTCAAAAAGCGTTATTAAATAGTAATTCCATATTGTGAACTTCCTAATTTTCTAAATTCCCATGTTTTTAACCTGAGCTTTCCAGACATCTCTACTAAGGTAGCAACGCAATTGGACAATCCATTAACGAGGGGCCAGTTCTGCAGCACGGGCTGATGGCATGGCCAGGAGCGGCTCACAGAAGGTGCTCCGTGTCCACCTGGAGACTCCTTCCGTAAAAGAACTATGGACCATCAAAAGAAAGAGACCCAAGATGGACAAGAAGGAGTTAGCTCTTTCCACAGAGGGTGGTTAGGCTGCGGAGCACCTTGCCCAAGGACACTGTGAATGCTCAAAGCCTACATGGGCTCGACAGGCAACAGGTAAAACCTCCCAAGAAATGCAGTGAGCGTTGCTGAACGCACAGAAGCCGCATCTGCTTCGTATCTGCAAATCAGTGGACTTCAGTAGTGTACTCTGAAGGAATATTGTACGTGCTAGCTCGACCCATATGTGCTTTAAAGGGCTTCCAGCTATCATTCGTGGCACAGACAGGCCCTTGGTTTGCCGCAGCACGGCCGCTCTCGTCTACTGCTGTTCCTCCTGGACAGTCAGCCCGTGTAAAGCCCTGACGTGCACCCGCAGGGTAACTGCACGCCGCTTCCCGGGCTGTCAGGCACGGGTGGATATCCTCCATGAAAACACGATCCACCGCCTGGGAAGCCCGGCTCAAAAACTTCCCTTCTGTAAAGCAAGGCACTGAAGGATGGGTTTTGTTTAAACCACGCTTTAACTGGTCCAGACTTCCCCCAAATCCAAAAAAACCCACATCCCTGGACAGAACAGGGGAAGTTCTTGAAAGTGGGACTATCTGACGGGTCCTTTTAACTTGGAACACAGTTTGAGGAACTATATATGGACTCTATAGTTACAAAATTCAGGTCTGGGACATTCAAACATGCCCAGAGCAGGGGGTGCATATACCCTCACCTCTGCAGCCCAAGAGCCACTGATCTGTTGGACCTGTTGGAGCAGGTCCAGAGGAGGCCACGAAGATGATCAGAGGGCTGGAGCACCTCTGCTGGGAGCACAGGCTGGGAGAGTTGGGGGGGTTCAGCCTGGAGAAGAGAAGACTCTGGGGAGACCATATTGTGGCCTTCCAGTAACTAAAGGAGCTACAGGAGAGCTGGGGAGGGACTTTTTACAAGGGCATGGAGTGATAGGACGAGGGGGAATGGCTTCAAACTGGCAGAGGGGAGATTTAGATTAGATATTAGGAAGAAATTCTTCCCTGTGAGGGTGGTGAGCCCCTGGCGCAGGTTGCCCAGAGAAGCTGAGGCTGCCCCATCCCTGGAGGTGTTCAAGGCCAGGTTGGANGCTTGGAGCAACCTGGGCTGGTGGGAGGTGTCCCTGCCCAGGGCAGGGGGGTGGAACGAGATGACCTTCAAGGTCCCTTCCAACCTAAACCATTCTATGTTTCTATGATTTCAGTTGGCTCTCTACCAACACAAGGAGTAACTGGCACTCTTGGTGCCTCCAGCGACAGCAGTGGGTACATAACACCAGCGTGAGTCAAGCCCACGCAGCAGAAAAGCTCACTCTCTATCCCTAGAAAAGATGTTTCAAGAGCTGAGAAATGGGAACTTCCTCTGTATATCAATAAAATCAGGTGTGAGGACTTAATGACCCAAAGATAGGAACGTTTAGTTGGGGATACAGATATCAACATAGGAAATGGCTCCTAAATGCACCCTTCAGCTGCGATGTCGTTACAAAGAATTCAGTAACTGCGCAGAATTCTCTGTTCACAGCAGCTAAGGCATTTTTCTTGTGGATGTTACTCTGTTCAAATCAGACGCAAGTTAGTGTCTTCTACCTCCACTTTTCTAAACATGGACCATTTACTTGTTACACTTGGTTAGAGAGGAAAAAAAGAAAGAAAAAAAATCAGTCTCAAGCGCCTCTCATGATCCAGACTCAATCTGAAGCCACTAGAACCCAAATGTTTTGAATTTCTCTGAAAAAAATCCTTATGAAACACCTTTCACTGCTTCTGTACTTGTGCACTTATTCCTGACTGCAGAAGAAACACATCAATCTAACCCATCTAAGCCTTCCCCGGTGGGATCCAGCTGCAAAGGGCAAGGAAGCAGGAAACACTTTCCCTTTCAATCCCTTGCTGCCTGGGCTTTTTAAAACTTACAGAAATTACTTAGGGCTAAGGGAATGGGAAATCAACCTGAAAGATATAAACGGGGGTTGGGGGGATAGAAAACGATTAGAGAAAAGAAGGGCAAGGACAGATTTCCCTCGTATCCTCCCATCATATCTCATCAGAGGCCGTTCAGCACAGGAGGAAGAGAGGATTAATAAACCAGTCGTCTCGTTTGCAAACACATCCTTACAAAACGATGGACCGTCCCTTGTTTAATGCATCACACACACACTCTCTAACCGAGACCCGGCTGAGCACCTACCAGCCGGCGGTGAACTCCACGTGGGCATCAAAGAAGCCGGTGATCTGGCCGGTGGCAGCTTTCCAGCCTTCAATGCGAGCTCGGATAAGGCCCTCCCTCTTCTGGTTGCGCACCACCTTCACGAGCCCTGGGTATCGTTTATTGACGTATTCTTCCAGCGGCGCCTTCAGTTCCTCTAGAAAAGAAGTGGAGAGAACCCATTGAAAAGGTGCAACAGTTTCCACCTAAAATTAACCCACTTTGTTGATGAATATAATCCTAACTTACAGGAGCCACACATCTCTGGAACACCTCTAGGAGGAATATAATCATTTAGTGTCAATCAATGCTGATTTGCAAAAGACCACCTGACGGTGTACTGACCACAACCCTTATAAGAGACATTCAAGGTTGCCAAAAACATAGATGTTGGACAACTCAGGAGCCCAAATGCCATCTTCAGAAGCAACGAGCAGCAAGAAGTCAGCTAGACGGCCTTGCAATCCCTGGGTGTCACCCCACTGAGAGACACGAACAGAAAGAAGTCACCCGGGGACACCAAACATGAGTGGCTCTGAATTTCTGATGGCGATTTTAGCTGAATACATTGCTAGAAATGCTGCAAAACCCATATGAAGTAACTTAAACTACATCAAACTCTGTATGAGCTTCACCATCCCTTTTATTCAGCTTCACTAACACAGTCCCGGCGTTTCCTGTGTGTTTTCCAAGCTTCGCCACTAGAAAAGTTGAAATTCCCCCTGCTTTTATGAGAGGATGAAAGAGATTTTTGGCTTCATTCAGAAGATGCTCGTACCACATATCTTCTGCTCATTGGAAACTGCAGATCATTTAATTATGTTGTCTAAGCCCGTAGACGTGCTACAGCTGAGAACATAATGGATCTGTCAGTCTGCAGTCATTGCCAGCATTACATTTTTTGATAGTCACAAGCATTGAGTATAAAAGACACACAGGACTTCGAACGTGGAAGCACACGGAAGGTTACAATACGGGGTAAGTACTAGTATGTTTTTTTCAAAAATTTGGGAAAGCGCTCGTGCTCTGCCAGAAACCTTGCTCCTTTCACTTCTTGGTGCATCAGTTAAATGCACAAAGATCTTCTGATGAGAAGTACTCTGTAAAAGCTAAGCAATACCGCTGTGCACCAACACGGACTGTTAACGCCATGAAAGCAGCTGATGAGGATGTCTTTTATCCCTTTTATCCCTGCTCCAGGACAGCAGAAAATTAAGATATGGTCCGTGAACACAGATTATAGTCTACTACCCCTTCACACATACTCTTTCTCCAGGAGAAAAAGAAAAAAAAAATCACCATTAATATAATCCACATGGTAACGCACTTAAGACATATGAGCACATGTGGGCTCCTACATGAAGGCAACACAGCAGCGGAGAGCAAGAGTAAATAGCAAGTCCCATCTGTGGGTCTTAGCCCGAGAAATCAAAGGAAAAGGGATTATCTGTTCCCTTCCCTTCCACGCCTTCTTCCAAGCACATAAAACGTGCTTTCTTCAGACTGCCTTTCTGGGATGGTTCCCCTCACACATCAATTTCCCAAAAGTCTCATTTCTTTTTTATGCTGAAGTGGGAATAAAAAGAATAAAGCAAATGAGCCCCTTCCTCAATTCAAAGCATCTGCAGCACATACATACATAACTCAGCAACTTCCATTTCATGCTGAGCCACTCAGAGAAAAACCAATATTTTATGGAGACAACAACTCTCCCGAATGGTTTTAAGGAGACAGAGACACAGATTTTTTTTTAACAGATGAAACCCCACAAGCATAGCACTGGCACCTCACGTGTTTTTGTCAGAAGGTAAGTCATTAATGCTGCAGACCACTGCATAAGAGACAGAACAATTAAAACAACTTTCAAATTGGAGTTTTAGTCTCAGCTGAAGAAAAACAAGAAAAATCTTTGTGGGAATTGTTTGAGCAGCTCAAAGGAGAATATAACTGTAGTGAAACAGGAAAGAATTGTAATGTCATGTCTCAAAGGCAGCCAAGGGTGAAGCCTGAGAGATTCCTACGCCCACCACGCTGTGTCACAGGCAGCTCGTCAGAAACTCCCCGGGGAGCCACAGCCGCGTCCTCCTCCTTTCTGAAAGGATGCTGGATGCCAAGAGGTGAAGAACCGCCCCGCTGAGAGCAGGAAGGCCGGTACAGCACAGCCGCGCACCTGCGAAACGGCGCGAGGTGACCATGGAGAGCCAGCGGAGAAGATGCTTATGATTAGCATCATTCTAACCCGCCACCCCATTCATTAGCAGAGGCCAGAGTGCCCCTCTCCTGCCCGCAATGCATGCTGCAAGCATCCCTGACGGGCTGCTACCCAAGCAGAGAAACACTTAAGGGAGTCGAAACCATTAAGCAGACATGGAAAACGTGGTTCCAGACCTTCCCTCTGCTACGGGCTCCCTGTACAACCTTGCCCAGATCTCCAGCTTTGCTCCCTGCCTTCCCTTCCAGCCTGGCTCAGCCCACAGCCCACACCTTTTGGTTGAGAATTCCCTTTTCTTACGTGCCTGTGGAAGCCCTAACAGAGAGGACAACCGCACATCTGTGCTGGCCTCGGCCACTTTCTCGCCCTTCTGAGCCGGTGTGCGGCTCTGCGGGAGGAGGGCGCAGTGCACAGCGGCTGCTGAGCACTTTTTTGGTACTAGGAGAGACATAGTTGGCACTCACCTGGGTGTCCCGCCAGCAGGCACAGGGACGGGGTGGGCTTTGTATTTCATTTCTCAGCTCATCCAGAAGTGCAGGTGTGGAAAATGCACTATCAGACAACTAAAGTGCTCAGGAATGCTCTGCAAAACTCCCGTTCCAAGTTTGACGTGAGCCTTGGCCCAGGTCTGCCCTCGCCAACGAGGAGGACTGGCGCGGCTCTGTCGAAAAGCACCAGTGGAAACGCCAGCGCCGGCACAGCCCCCCCGGCACAGCTCCCCCCGTCCCACCGACGCTGATCCGGCGGGACCAGACGCGCTCGGCTCCCTCCACGTGAACTCCAGCGGGCTGGAAATCACAACTCACTCGCGAATCTAATCTTAATCCGGGTGGTTTGGAGCCATTCCTAATTTTACCCTGCGTTTTCCTTCGCTCAGCAGTCGCTTCATCGAGCGCCATTAGCGTAACAGGAGAACAACCGGCGGCGGCTCTGACGCGCGCTGTCAGAACGCGTGGCTCCGGGCTGGGCACGCCGAGAGCTGCTGCATTAAGGTCAGTAGCAGCAAAGCTTTTCGGCTGTCATAATAACTTCAGAGATGTCTCATCGCCAACTGTTGTAGCTTTGCAGCGCGTCCCAGAGCTGCAACAGGAAGGTCGGGAGGTCTGAAGTAGTACGCCAGGAATTAAATGACTTGCACTAATGGACGATAGCAGACACCCTCGCGTAAGGGAGGCAGCTTTCACACAAACTGGCTACCTGGCCTCTGGATCTCCTATTTTCAGGGCTTCGTGCAAACTACAGCAGGGGAGAAAGCATCTCACAGCTTCGATCTAAGCTTGCTGCCGTTCTCCTCACCTCTGCCTTGCGCAGGGTCATAGCAGTGCTTTCGCCCCTTCAGCTCATTGCTGAAAATGAGAATATCCAGTAGATACTGAGGCGACGATCATTTTAGCGTGATAATCAGCCCGGTGTTCATAACCTGAAACTCTGGATGCAAAGAAATGACCAAGAAAGTCGGGAGCCAAGACGGGAGCAGAGCAGCGGCTCCCCAGCTCACCTTCATCCTTCCTGATCAAAGGACCCCACATTTAGGCCATGCACTCAGGAGGTATCTGAGGGGGTGGATCTGCATGAGCTACACAACCTGTAATTTGATTCAAACTAAGCACTGCAATGGAATCCAGAGACTCCTTTCTCTTCTGTATCCTATGGCACTCTTCACCCGCCGCTCACGCATCCTTTGGGGAAGCCTACACCGGACCATCCTTCAGAGCACACCCGCATCATTCCTAAGTCCTGTTTATTAAGGATGCAATCAATATTTGTACACGGAGGTATCTGTGAATGTTTGGTCTTTGCCATTGCACGAGCTGCTTCCAGGGAAGATTTGCAGCGAGAAATTCTACTGAAAATGCCGGCAGGTTCAATTTCAATCCTGCCTTTTGCTCTCCATCTGTCCGTATTGATCTTCACTGAAGGGCAAGTCCAAGGAACTAGAATCCAATAGACCTGTTGCTCTATTAAAAAACCCATCTGCCAGCTGCAATGACTTATGTTACCTATTGCAAAGTATTTTGTCATCTACATGAGCTTTCTGGGAAATAGGCCTGCCAGAGAAATTGAACCACCTGATGCCACTGAAGGTAACCATGGCACGGACATTAGCCCAGAAGCAACCGCAGGAACATCCGCTGCTCAGCGCTCCACACCATAAATCCTGCCCAAATCTCCCCAGATCCTGCCCAAGTCTCCCCAAATCCTGTTGAAGTCCCCAGAACTAAAGGTGGGAACTGCCTATTGCCACACAAAGAAAGGAGCAAAGACCAACGGCGCCAGAGGAGCTCAAGGAACCACCAACAGCAGAAAATTTCTCATACAAGAATGCCCCTGTGGCCCTAGGGAGCAGACCGCACCTCCTCTACACCCCTAAAGAAAACATCGTTGTGTTTGCCAGGCTGAGCTGGGTGGGAAAAGTCTACAGAGCCCAAGGCTGTTATCAGAAGTCCCGAAGGCTGAAGGACACAGGAGTCGGGGCTGGGAGCGCTCCGGTGCCATGGGACACACCAGCCCTCCCTCGTCCCACGCTCTCGCCTGCCTGAAACCCCGAAACCATCGCAGGTTGGATTTCGGCAGCCTGAACTCACAAAAGAAACTCCTTCAAGAGGCAATAAATGAACCTGAGATGTTTTGCAGCGAGACGCAGAGCCAGGTGAGGCTCTGAAGCTTTTCACCTGCAAATATAGAAGAGGAAACCGTGAAAAGGGGAGCAGGTGCCCAAATCCATTCTCATAGGGGGTTACAGGCAAAGCGGGTCCCCACTTGGCGCAGTGGGCTGCGAGCCTCTGGTTCAGCTGGTTCAGCAAAAGCCAAACAGAGACAAACCAAGCAGGTTTGGTGCTCTCCTCCACACCTCCGCAGGGCCCGACAGCCTCGGACCTCACCGCCAGCGGGACACCACCAGGTCAGCTGCAATTAAGCAACCCATCTTTAGTTAGAGCGATGGGAATAATTAGGCACTTGGGCTGGAGCAGCGCCTTGGGGAGAGCTGAGGTATGACTCAGCTTCTCGCAATCCTGTTAAAACCTTCCTCTAAACACAAACACACCGAACGCGAGCCAGGCAGCTCCCGGGAGAGCGCGCGCCGACCGCTGTCGCTGCTGTTGAAACGAGCTGCAAAACAAGAAAGCGATATATCAAGTCGCAGCTAATATGTTCCACCGAGGTAAATTACATCCCGTAGCGTGTCTCCCCGAGTGTAGCCAGCTCCTTTAAGCAAGTCTTTCATCCAAAGGTTTTCTTTTATACCTAGAGGTTTGCCTTTCAAAGAGATATTATCCCAGATTAAAACCACTAAAAGACAGACAGCAAAAAAAAAAAAAAGCAGGTGATGATTAAGCAACAGACTCTGTAGACAAAGTGTGCAGCTGCAAGATAACGCAACATCTCAGGGGCACATTGCTGCATCCCTCCAACAACCCAGGAAACACGTTATCACTCAGAAACACAACCTGTGCACTCGCTTTGTAATTACACCCCTGCAACAAGCACAAACAAAAGCCACCTCCAAAAAAGTCTTTACGAAGTATAATGCGCAGCTCAAGGGAGAAAGGGGTTCAAACTACAACTCCCCGAGCTTTTCCCTTCAAGAAGGGATTCCCCCCCTTCCCCCCACATTACAATAGACTGGTATATCTTATCTATTTACAGCTCAGATATAAAGAATCCGACTGACCGTGTTTATTAACTTTTCATCTCTCGCTGCTCACTTTTATGTCGCGCAGTGCTGTTGTACAGACCGCGGCACAACAAAGCTGCGCGCGAGAAGCGTCTCATGAGTCTTCAGAAGCAGTTTGTTCCAGCCTGAGAACTACAAAACGCGGAAGGGTTTTGATGGTGTCTGTGTAACCAGCTAGCGCTCTGCCCCAAGGGCAGCACCAGCCGCGGCGCGCAGGGGACGCACTCCCTACCTCCGTCCCCGGGACTCATCTTAAAACTTGAAGTTGACTTGGAAATCCCCGGGGGGTCTTTTAATATTTGGTTTGGGAACACGCTTTGTTCTTCAATCACCCAAACAAGCTGCATTTCCTCTTCGCACCTGTGTAAAGCGCTCCCTGATGAAACGGAGACACGAACACCCCAGCGTGCAGCCCCCACCATGGACTCTCACCAGCCCTCAGCAGCTTTCCCAGAAGCTGCTTCTGGTAACCCACCGGGATACAACACAGCTGCTGGTTTTGAGCCACTTCTCTCCGGAGGTCAACCTTCTGTCAGGGGTAAAAAACTGAGCCCCCAAATGGCAATTTCCCCATGGAAATTGTCCCTCCAACACACCCGGCTGCTCACAGGGGCTGAAGTAATTCCTTCTCTTCTTCAATCACAGCCACTGAAGTTGCACCCACGCAACCCCATCCTCCGCACGACACCACCGCTTCATCCCCCAGGATCCACCTCTAAATCTGAGCGTCATGAGAAACTATTTTCCTGTAATTATTTTCCTGTAGAAGCTAAATCTATATATTACGACAACTTTGTTTGTAATATCCAAAGCATCGACTATATGATGTTGCTATTGCTGCTCACAATTATTTCCTACTGTTACTGGGAACTATATGACAACGTTATTGCCATTAATAATCCTTTGCTGTCATTGAAGCTCCTTGACAATGCACGGGTCCCAGAGATACATTCTGGTTTGTATCATTTCTTTTACATGAGAAAACAAGATTATTACACGCTTGGGAGGAGCTCTCCATAAACATCTGCCAAGTTACCTCATTATCTTCCTTCAAATCCCTCCTTAAAAATCTCATTTGTCACGATGCCTACAAAGACTCAACAGCATAGGACTGACATTACCAACTAACCCTACCAGCTAATAGCATCCCCTCGTT
The DNA here is from genome assembly GCA_008711295.1 of Anarhynchus alexandrinus. NCBI lineage: Eukaryota > Metazoa > Chordata > Aves > Charadriiformes > Charadriidae > Anarhynchus > Anarhynchus alexandrinus. The sequence goes on from VUYV01000142.1 coordinate 1,616,111, forward strand.
GCCTACACCCCTCTCCCTGCATACCTCCATCCAAGGTTTCTGAGGACGGAGCCACCTTGGTGTGCAGGTGTTGTACAACCCTCAGCACAACCCTGGCCCATCCCTAGGGTCCCTGGCCTGTCCCGATCCCCACGCAATCGATGGATCCTCTTGGTGGGATGCAGAGCGCACGGTGCCTCGGCGTGCAAGGGGGTTGGGATTTTCCCACCTCCTGCACATGATGTAGGAATTTGTCCCTCGATTTGGGTCACCTCCCTGGCTCGGTGGGTGCCATAAAGCGCTCCAACACAACCCGGGCAGCTTGGTCAGCCTGCACAAACAGGCACGAGGAGGAAAACCCAGAGCTGGAAGCACCTGAGCACGCTACAAGCTCGGCCACCCATCTTGCTGCCCTGTGACTCNCGCAGCCCCCGCAGCCAGCTGCCAGGGCAGACAGTGCCTTGCAATCCCCGTGCTGGGTAAGGAGATGCCATTCTGCATCCTCACTGCCAGCTGCAGTCGCAGCTTATTGGGGGGGATTGTGTGTGTGTGTGTGATGCTTTTTGAAAGGATTCATTTCTTTGTCCTGTGCCTTTCCAGAGTGTCTCCAGAGTTCTTGACTCGGTGCCACACACTGAATGATGGGTGGAGGCGGTTTAGAAACGTATTTCTTTGCGCGTGGCAGTGGCTAGAGAAGCTCAATAATTATTAGCAATCAGTTCCCTTTTAAAGAGTGTTCTTCTCTTCACCCCATTGATATGGTAAAATTTGGAGAGGCAGCATCTCATTTTGGTATTTCGAACCCCCTGAGTACCGGGCAATGCTAAGTACTGCAGCGACAGATCACCTGCACTTTCTCTTCGCTAGCCAAGCAGTTCCAGCTCTGCAATCCCATGGTTTCGCTGGTGCACACCATCCCAGCTTTTGCACTAGAGCCGCTGCGATTGCCATCAGCTGAGGAGCTGCCCTCCTGTTTCTTTTACTGGTAATTATAATTCATCAGCTTTCTATGGCGCTCATTACTGTGGTATTTGAGTGCCTATTTTTACAGGCTTGAATAGCTTGCTGTATACTATCTCATCTCACTGCAGACAGACGAGCAACCTCTCAGGCTCCCTCTGGAAATGAGCTCTCCGCATCCTGCGCCCTCCCTGATCTTCCCTTCTGATCACAGCATCCACAGCACATGTCTCATTTTTTAAAATAATATTAAAAGCATGCAGTACAAATAAAGAAGGCGGTAATCAAAGTAATCTAACCATTTGCTGTTCTTCAGGAAGATTTTAACGACCCTAACGACATTATCCAACTGTATATTGGGGAAAAAAAAAAATCTTGGAAGAATTTGAGTCTGAAAATGCTTCCACATGAAACCACCTCCTGCAGCTCTGTGTTATCAGAAGCCAGAAGGGAACGTACTGCAACAGTGACTGGGAGCAGGCTGAACCAAACGACACACGTGTGTAACGTGGAAAACCCACCACCCCCCTCCACACTTTGTCACGGGCTGACGTGAGCAGGTCGGGTGCGTTTGTCTCCTCTTCCTCCTCACTTATCCTTCTCACATCAAAAACAGAATATGAGAGGAAGGAGGGTTTCCAGAGGGTCCCAACCATTCTATACAGCCTGGGACTTTATTTTACAGACAGGGAAGCTGAGGCACACACAGAGAAAACGTCTCGTTTAAGGCCACCGCAAGGGGCCATAGCCGGAACAGCTCCCCGGGCTCCAGGCTCTCGCCCCCAGCGCCGCGGTAAATACCCGGAGGTGCATTTCTGTCACAATCAAAGCGGTTTTTACTGGAGACAGGGATACACCTGGAACCAGAACTTCTGGGTGCCACCGTGAAGAGAAAGCTAAGATTGCTCTCCGGTTCCCTTTAGCCTTCCAGCTGCGCTTTCAATCGATAATTATCTCAGATTTTAACTTTGGTTTGATCCTGTTTCTCTTTCGCTACAGAAACCGGAGACAACTGCTGTGCCAGCCAGCGAACCTGCCACCTCACACCGTGTGCCTCCCAGCAGCGCCACCGCTCCCAAAGAAGCGCGACTCCTCAATGAGATTTTAGGAAACTAAACCCCCTCCCGACATTTTGGAGATCCAAGACCCCAGTGCTGCTAACCTTCATCACTGTTGTCGTCCACGAGGATGATCTCCTTCAGGAGGTGAGCTGGCGTGTGATTAACAGCGCTGTGCACCGATCGCAGGATCACGGAGAGCGCTTCGTTCACGAAGATGAAGATGATGGAGATCTGGGGTAGGTCCTTGCCGTATTTCAGCTCTTTGCACCTGTAGCACGAAGGGTGGAGAGAGAGAGGGACGGGGTTAGCAGAGCACACGGCGCAGCGCTTCGAGTCGGGCACACGCGTAACACCCAGCGCACAATGACGCTGACATCCCCCGGCTCTGCGCAGCCCCCGATTACAGGTGCCGGTGCTGTCGAGGAAGAGACAGCAGCGACGGAGAGTATCCAAGAGGGAGAGAGCACCACGGGCAGGGCACAAACCCAGAGTTCGCTCACCCGGGGCTGCGCTCGCACGTCTGTGGGCACGGGACAAGCAGCAGCCTCCAGAAGAGAGAAAACGGCTTCACCATTGAGAGTGAAACTCGACACTCCTATTCTGTTTTAAGATTAATAGGTGCTCAGCAATGAGCTTTGTTCTTAAATGGCACTTGTGAATTTTCTTCCCATTTGCTTTGGAACGAAATGAATACGAAATGACCCTTGGTTAAATAGTATTAATAAATGTTTTAGCTCTCTTTGCAGATACTTCTGAATACGTTGCTGTCTCTGAAGTACCCCAGCAGAGCACTGCCATGAACCGCTGTCTTTGGACTATGCAGCCAGGATAGGTCAAAACCAAAAACTCGCCATCATCTCTCAATTTCAGGAGGAATTGCTTAACGCGAGCTGCTCTGGTGGCTGGGCGTCTGCTCGGACACATTTCTGCGCAGCAGAGCAGGACAGAGGTGGAAGGAGCTCCCAGGTCACCCACCAGCCAGCTCCATCCCTGGCAAGCAACAGGTTGACCTCAAGAGGAAGGACACACGTGGAGCAGAAGTGGGGCAGCTCTCAGTGGAAGGGGTCTCTCCAAGGAGCACACTTCGTTCCCAAAGAGACACAGGTGTCGTTTTAATGCCACGCTTTATCCTAACCAGAAACCTAACCTTAATAAAAGTACTTGCAGAAAGCAAACAGGCAATCTTTAACTACTTCAAACAATTTAATCAAACTCTCCAGCTTTCCCGACAATAACTACGTGCGAGGGAAGAAGAAAACGAGCCTCCCCGCTCCCTCGCCGCATTCATGACAGATTAGGCATGCAACATTAGCAGTTCGCAGAATTACAATGAGCGTTTACCAAGTAAATCCTGCCCCGATAAGCAAAGAAAGACCGAACGCACGAACGCCATCCCAGCACCGCTTCAAGCTCATTGACTCCCCAACAATGACTCCGTATTTAATTGTACCGGGCGTTCCTTAGGCAACAGCAGGCGTTCGTCAGACTCCAAAATGAGACTTGGGAGACAAAGACTTTCACAGAAACACAGTTCTTTATGAATCTTCTTTAGTTTAACAACTATGCTGGATAAAAACAAGGTTGTATTTCTTCATTTCCCTATTGCCTGCCCCAACACAAGCCAAGCTTGCGACAAAAGGGAACGTAACAAATGCTGAAAAGGATCTTCCAATGGGAAGATGTCTCTTTAAAATGAATGAACAGTCGTAATGGGGTAAAGCAACAATTGACCCTGAAAACCTGCCACAAAAGTCAACCTAAACCGACTCAGAGATTAAAAACCCGCTTTTGATATATGTCGATACCCGCTAAGCTGAAGAGAAGGTGGTCACAGGAGCACGAGCATTTCCTTTTCATCATCGCACACCTCTGGGCAGCCCTCCCCCGGGGCACACTTCAGGGGGATAAAGAGCTCAGTTTGTGATCAAAGAGGTTCGGAGGAAAATCCAACTCGAGCCCTTTGAGGTTCATCTCCCGCTCATTCGCATTCGCCCTGCGCCACTCTTATCGCGGTTCTCCTTCCCCGATTGCCGAGGACAGGCGAACAAAGATATGGGGAGAAGGGATAAGTCTGGGGAAGGAGTGGACATGCCAAACACCCGCATTGTTCATACGCGCAAAGCTGCAGTTCCCCAAAGGCAGGCGGGGGGGGAGGCAAAGGCTTCGCATAACCACCACGCTCTCCGGTGGCTTTGGTTGCAACCACACGAGCAGGGAAGACAGCAATTTAAAACCAAATTAACCTCAAGTTTGTCAGCCCTCGCACGGGTTCTCTTCAGTTGCTGGCGCAGAAGGCAGCCGGGGTGAGCGATGCTCTCTGCCCGCAGCCATGGGCCATCGGCCTTCAGCCCTGCAGGCTCCGCCGCAGCGGTTCATTATTGACGAGCTGACGTGGTAACAAATATTCATGCACGCGTGCAGGAAAACACCCGGCGCTTCTGGGCTCTGCCGGGGAGGGGAAAAAGAACAAAAAAATAAATGCTGGGGCTCAAACGTAATTAGAAGAATCAGCGGAGAACTTGTTAGAAACAGCAGGAACAATGAGTACGTGAGATGGGAAGTGGTGAAGGTACAGAGGTTTGACTGTTTTATTCCTAGAAACATCTGAGACATCAGTTTAGGGAGGATTTACCGTCGTGCAGCAGGTCGGGACCATGCTGGCCCCCGGCAGCAGCGGGCAGGAGAGGCTGCCGGACTGCCCATCGCAGCTCCATCCGCCATCTCCACCCTCCCGTACCCCAAAGCACAACACCTTTTCAACCCTACAGGGCCGCATTTTCTTGTAACAGCGCAAGGTGGAAAGAAACACGATGTGACATTTGCACTGCCTTCAGTGTTTCAGGTGCAACCCAGAGGAAGGGCACAGAAGAGCCAGCACCAACCCTGGGTCCCAGCAGGAGGGATGACCGGGGGCTTGGGGACGAGTCCCAAGCAATGCATGGGCCATCAAACCACACCTGAGACACATCTTTGAGGGTGGTGAGCCCCTGGCGCAGGTTGCCCAGAGAAGCTGTGGCTGCCCCATCCCTGGAGGTGTTCAAGGCCAGGTTGGACGGGGCTTGGAGCAACCTGGGCTGGTGGGAGGTGTCCCTGCCCAGGGCAGGGGGGTGGAACTGGATGACCTTCAAGGTCACTTCTAACCTAAACCATTCTATGATTCTGTCTTCCCCCTCTGCCCACAGTTACTGCCCTCAGGCAAGAACGCGTTTGGCTGTTTGCCAGACAGGACCTTCAAAATTGAGATGCCAGGCCAAAACACTGCTAAATTCAGGATTCACGTCTCACTAATTATCCAAAAGGGGACGCACAGGGCCAGAACTGGATTCTAGCACAGCTGTAGTCCTCAGCTCAGACTGTGGGCTGGTCTCTTCGGGGATTAGCAATTAATGAGATAAATGTGATATTCGAGAAGGTTCTCGGGGGAGCTGGAGGCGAAGCAGCACACGGGAGACAAGAAGCTCTAGCAATAAACCTGTTATTCTGAGATTTTTGCCAAGCTTTTCTACAGCCTGAAGTGACACCAAAGCAAATCCATTTCTTAGGTAGGCTGGAAAACCTTCGCAGCTCCTCATATCCTCTAGGAGGAGAATCTCAGGTTTTATTTCTAACGTTCAGCTCACACCGTAGCTGGTCTGCCCACAAGCAAGTCTCGGCCCAGTGAGGTGCATTTCCGAGGGAACACTCCATACATTTGAAAACTTTTACATTTAAATGAAACACAATGCAGAGACCACCACAATACATTCCCACTGGTGTCAGTGATTAGTTACCCAGAGGGTCAAAGTCCAGCGCCTCCTTTTAAATTGAAATTTGCCCGTAATGATGTTTTTCATCGTCACCAAAAGGCTGTCTGGGAAACTTTTTCCTCCCGGTGTGTCAGGTGCCCACCAGCCCCGGGCAGCTCAGCGCGCGGAGCCGGGGCAGCGCTGCCCGACAGAGGCACTGTGCCAGGTTAGAAAAGGGCAATACCGCCCTTCTACACCCGAAAACGCTTCTGACTGGAGAAAATTGAAGCGGGCTGCACTTGATCCCTCCCAATCCCCTCTGGGCTAGAGGAGAAACACTCGAATGGTAAAGCACAGAACACTACTTACTTGCCAACACCTGTAAACTAATTAGCGCGGGTTATGCAATTACATCTTCCCCACTAACTCCTGCTCTCTCCAGTTAAACGTAGGCTGGCACCCGCTTGCAGGATTTATTTAAAAAAATCATGAATCAATAGCAAAAAGAAACAGATACCTCACAGTTCTGTCTCTCATTTAGATCAATGGCATATCAGCGTAAGAGGCATTTTATGTCCCATTAAATCATGCTTGACTACGTCCCATTCAATCATGCTCACAAAACTCTCTGTAAGTTTTGAGGGTCTGGAGAAAACCTTCTAACGTATGGCATTGGGTTTCATTTGTATGGCATTGGGTTTCGTTTGTATGGCACTGGGTTTAATGTAAGGAGCTCACTGAGCTCTCAACTGAGAAGTGCTGCTTGCCCTTAAATGGGGGAGAAGAGGGGTTTACTCCATCCTTGGATCAAGGCTCAGACACAGCTTTTTTCCACTCGGAAACAGACTGACGGACCAACCACGCACACCAGAGCCAGCAGAAACCCCTGCCTGGCACGTCCGTGGAGCAGCTCCCCGTGTCCTCTCCACCCGTCCCGTGAGGGACCCAGGGAGGCGGTGGGTGCAGAGGCCACGGCACTACCGGACTATAGTGGACTGTGGACACCGTCACCGTTCCTACACCCATAATCTTTATTCTACGTGAAGCCCAAGTCTGCAATCAGGAGAACGTGCAGGGAAATGCATAAAATAACACACATTTACGGAGGGCATTTTTTCCTGTGAATTCTTTGCAGTCACTGCTTTATGTAAGAAGCCATTCAGAAACAAATGAAGGATGAGAAAGTGAGATGGGGGAAGGGGAAATATGTCTGAGTTTATGCTGAACAGCTTGGCATACATCAGGCTGTATTAATCATGTCAGCCAATTTCAAAACACACCAAAAAAAATAAAAATAATCAAGTTTTGCTACCACGTATGCTTGCCTGCTGCAGGAGTTCGCCTTTGAATCCTCCCATCATTTGTTTTATGCTCACCCACAGCTGTAAATCTGCTCTTCGGTGCAGCAAGTGAGATTAGGATGTTTATTGGCTGTCTCGGTAACAGAAAAGGGATATCATATCATTTACTGCTTCGTGATCCCACGGCAGAAAAATAACCTGGAATCACAGCAAGCGCTCCTGGAGCACAAAGAGGCCACAAAATGGCAAGTAACATTTACGAAACACTTCTTCCTGCTCAGTGATTTAACACGATCCACTCTATTACTCAATTAATACATATCAACCGTCTTCTGGTGCGCAAAGCTATTTCCACCAACCACCTAGAATCGCGCTCGCCAGTGTCAGGCAACTGAGAGCCAAACTCAGATGGTTTCTATACCTTCACATCCCCAATCAAAGCCATTTATCGGCACTAATGAGCGCAGCTTATGAACAACCTGGAACATGGACTGTTCCAGGACAAAACAAGCCCCCACTTGCCTGATCCTGCAGCTCCAGGTCAAACCACGCTGGCACAGCGCTGACGGTGACTCTGATGCCGATGTGTGACTGGATAGACACACGTGTGTATGGTACATCTTCCTCTACGGATGACGGGTGCCGTCAGGCAGCACCTTTCCCCCAAAAAAACCCCACAGCTTAATGAAAGAGACAATAACAGGTTACATTCTTTCAAGGTCCATAACCATGGACAACAGGACCGATATCTTATCCTCTGGCCAAAACGAGCCACGGCAGTCAGACAGGAGTCCCGAGAGGGGCTGGACAGCCAGACCCGCAGCTTGCTTCCCTCCCCAGAGCCCACAGCAGAAATACTGCTCACACTGACAGACCCAGTAATCGCTAATCCCAGACGCTGCATCGAAGATTATATTCATCGCTGGCTCTTGAAATTGTCTTCCACCTTCTGCGGTATGCCTCACTCGAGCCATCCACCCCTGACAGCACACGCCTCTGTTTCGCGCAGAGCCTCAAATCGTCAAGACGATCACCTTTTTCCTAATTTGTGCCTTCTGTACTGCCTCCTTTCCCCCAATTTCAACATAAATATGCCTCCCAAAGTTTTACATGGACATTAAATACCATTAAGCAGAAAGTATAGCTGTCCTCATTTCCAGCGAGGAGGCAGAACTCCATAAATTTGAAAAGCCTGGTCAGACGCGCCCTGGTTTTCAAATATGTGCAATTTTGAAAGGTAATACCTGGATCTACATAAAAAAGAGGCTTCAACAGGCTATCTGAAGATGATCCATCGGTAACCTCATTTTCCTAACGATATATTTCTAATAAATCATTCCTATTGCCTATTAGCCAGCCTGGAGCCCTCTGGAGCCATCTCTCCAACCGAGGCATGGGGGTGCACCAACACGCAGAGGTCTGTCAAGATGCAGAGAGAGACAAACCAGGACGAGCATCACTGGAAAAACACCGCTGAAGGGAAAGTATCTGCTGCTGCAGACCCAGAACACTGAGGATGTTTTTAAATCACAGGTATAAGCAAGGCAGAGAAAAGCTAACCTCACCCCCACACACACCCCGTGCCTTAAAACACTCGGGCAAAACAGTCTCATCATCCATTCTGAGACACATTTTTGTATTGTATGGAACAACACAGTCGCAACATTTTGCCACGAGCTGTTTTCCTCCAGGCTGGTGCCACCTCAGCACTACTCGAGGCACAGTTTGGAGCAGGAGCTGAGGTTCTGCTCGCACATTTGGCCATTCACCCTTTGGGCTGCAAATGAATGCCCCCAAACTGCTCTCCATCACAGCCCCACACCAGCACAAACCCTTCTGGTCCCTTCCAACTCTGCGCTCAGCTCCGTTCCTTGCTCTCTGGGATGCCAACACGAGGGCAAGTGAAGCCAAACAGAAAGTTCAAGAAATGCCAACAAAAACCAAAACCTTCTCACAAAAGGAAGCACTCAAACATGCCCTACAGCACACAGGGGTCCTGGGCAAGACCACGGTGTCTACACCAGAGAGCAGAAGCCACACCAGAGCCTGGGGAGAGGACAACCATCTTCCCCCAAGCTGCGTTTTCAGTTTTAAACACATATCTAACCAGTAACTGAAGAACAACAAAGATCAAGGGAAAGCAGAAGGCGGCACAGCTGTATCAGTACAGTCTTACAATATAATAAGAGGAAGGATGCGCCTCCCCCAGCCCCCATCACTCGCCTGCCCTCGGTTTAAAGCCCTTCCCAAACACGCTGTAGCCGAGGTCCCCAGTCTGACAAAAACCTGTCAGCCTGTCTGATGGGCATGCGATGCTCTGGACACCTGGAGAAGAGAAGGATCCAGGGAGACCTTATAGTAGCTTTGCAGTATCTGGAGGGGCCTACAAGAAAGACAGAGTAGGACTTTTAACAAGGGCATGGAGTGATAGGATAAGGGGGAATGGTTTTAAACCGAAAGAGGGGAGATTTGGATGAGATATGAGGAAGAAATTCTTCCCTGTGAGGGTGGTGAGCCCCTGGCGCAGGTTGCCCAGAGAAGCTGTGGCTGCCCCATCCCTGGAGGTGGTCAAGGCCAGGTTGGACGGGGCTTGGAGCAACCTGGGCTGGTGGGAGGTGGCCCTGCCCAGGGCAGGGGGGTGGAAGGAGATGATCTTCAAGGTCCCTTCCAACCCAAACCAGTCTATGATTCTATGACCACAGCTCCAGCACAGCCCAGCAGCAAGGCGGGTTGGCCGCTCGCCTTAGCAGTGAAGCCTTCTTCAGACAGCAGCAAAAGGAGAGATCCCAAGGGCTCCTCGGAACCCCCTGCCAGCTCCAAAAGCAGATCCCACACTCCTCTCCCAGACGTGGACACAGAGCAGGACTGAGGAAGACACCATCCTGGGCAACTGCTGTAGGTGCCCCTGCTCTGGCAGGGGGGTTGGACTAGATGATCTCCAGAGATCCCTTCCAACCCTGACCAGTCTGTGATTTTGTGAATTTCTGGCAGACCAGGGATGTAGAAGTCCACTATAAAACCTTGATATCACGTTAGAGTAAGATTTTTCTTACTCTCTCCCTGCTGACTTGCAGCTCTCCCTGACCTACCCACTGCTTTGTGCCATTCCTTCAGCGTGAAGCCACTAAGATTCCCCATCCCTCTAACCCCATATCTGAAGGACACTACGCATAGCGTCCCCGCTACAGGCAGCATGGCCAGGCTCTACTCTGCTTTGGCTGGATGTCAAGTATGAAAAATAGACAGAGGAGAAAAGGTCACCAAAATAACAGTAGGCTGCTTTTTAGCAGCCATTGGAAAAATTTAATTGGTCTGACTAATGTCTGGCACAGGTAAGGATAAGGCACCATCATATGAGATAATTTTTGGAAGCACACAGCACTGTGTTATGATCTTAAGTTTGGGAACACATTGATGGCCACACGCGGGTATTGGATCCGCTGCTTCTGCTGCCACATGGCAGAGGGTCCCAGGAGCAGAAGCCCTCTGTCCCAGCCCTGACGTGTGCTCAGGCTGATTGATGACCAGTGTAGCTATTTAACAGCTACATCGTCATTAGCTTTGATGCTATGTTATTACTCATCTTTGCACAAACAACGCCCTTTAGGGCTGTTCAGGACACAATTCTCCAACACTGCATGAAGGTGACATCCCTTCTACATGCCCTTTTGAAATGCCAACGGCAGGAACCACCATGGCGAAGGGTGAACACCCATGGCCTGCAGAATGCCCCAAGTTTTTTGGGCTCTGTGTTGCTCCCACATCCTACCAAGCTACGAAAGGGAGTCCCACTGGACCCCTCTCCGTCTTTTTTCTGTGACCAGCCATAATAATCACTCATGAACTGGACAGACAGACATAGTTAGGCATGAAAATCTGTGCCAGTTGTATGGAGGCACAAAATGTGAAGCTCATGTCGAGAAGCTCAACGTGGGCCGGCAATGTGAGCTCGCAGCCCAGAAAGCCAACCATATCCTGGGCTGCATCAAAAGCAATGTGGCCAGCAGGGCAAGAGAGGGAATTCTGCCCCTCTGCTCCGCTCTGGGGACACCCCACCTGCAGTACTGCGCCCAGCTCTGGAGCCCTCAACATAAGGAAAGACATGGACCTGTTGGAGCAGGGCCAGAGGAGGCCATGAAGATGATCTGAGGGCTGGAGCCCCTCTGCTGGGAGGACAGGCTGGGAGAGTTGGGGGTGTTCAGCCTGGAGAAGAGAAGACTCCAGGGAGACCTTATTGCGGCCTTCCAGTATCTGAAGGGGGGCCACAAGAAAGCTGGAGAGGGACTTTTTACAAGGGCATG
>VUYV01000142.1:1627490-1848726 GCA_008711295.1 Anarhynchus alexandrinus
AAGGGGGAATGGCTTCAAACTGGAAGAGGGGAGATTTAGATGAGATATCAGGAAGAAATTCTTTCCTGTGAGGGTGGTGAGCCCCTGGCGCAGGTTGCCCAGAGAAGCTGTGGCTGCCCCATCCCTGGAGGTGGTCAAGGCCAGGTTGGACGGGGCTTGGGGCAACCTGGGCTGGCGGGAGGCGTCCCTACCCAGGGCAGGGGCTTGGAACTGGATGATCTTCAAGGTCTCTTCCAACCTAAACCATTCTATGATTCTATGAAAATGGACAGATCTTACGTGCTGGTGGAAGATGACAGGGTAGACAAAGACTTTGATGGTTCTCATTATGGAGACCACAATTCTTCAAAAAAGAAGATCCTGATGACGTGTTTTCAAAGACTTCCTCTTCTCCTTCATATGAGGGTGCCTAGACTTCCCCCCCCCACACACACATTTTTCATTTTTAATTCCAAGCACCCAGCAGTTCCCCAGTCTTACTCCTGAAATATAGTTATTAATCATTTCTTTGCTGGCCATCACACAAAATAAATCCAACTAACGTGCTTATCAGGAGCTTATCCCTTCCTGACATTTCATTCTTGTATAAGGCTTGAGGGTTTAAATATTTAAATAGGTAAATATTATTTTGATTAGTAGAATAAATGATTCTTGTTACTTACTGTCCTTAAAATCACTGTTAGCATCATGGAAGTGCTCAACCACGCTGGCACAGCTTTTATAAGATTTTGTAGATTTTCCTATAAAACGTGGTTCAGCAGCAGAGAGAGTTCAACTTAATAAGCTCATACATTTTTAAATGCCTTTCCTACAATGATATATGGAACTGCAACATTAAAGCTAAGGGTGCATAAGAGACAACTCGGTTAGAATTTCTGCACATTAAGTGGAATTCTCCCCAAAATTACTATCATACAGATAACTGTTTCACCAAGCTCTTATAAAGGCAAGCTGGAGCACACATTATCTTGCAACTAAAAGAATTATCAACGCATCTCTCGGTGCCTAGGAAGCTCTGACCCTTCGGTCCCCAAAACTGCACTTTCAGAGCGCTCCCCAAATCTGACACACCAACACCTTTACCCCATTACAGAGACAGAGCATCAGGGCCTTTTTGTCGCAGCAGGTTAACACACAGGGTGGTGTGTAAGCCCCCCGCCAGCCTCTGGGTGCCTATCACCAGGTACACACTTTTCAGGATAGCGCAGGCAGTGACATCCACTGTTTCTGCTTCTCACATGGAGCCCGTGGGTCTTCTCCTGCTCTTCATCGGTCCCACAGTGACAAAATGCACCACGACATGTTAGGGCTAGACACCACTTTGCCCTGCATGACCGTGTTGCAAGGAGGTGAACGTGCCACCCTCAGGGCCACACCTGGACATATCTGGACACTGTGGACACCCACAGCAGAGCTGGAGGACTCTCAGCTCGTCAAGATTCTTCGGGAGGAGGCGGCTGCTCTCCCCTTAACTAAGGCATCAATGATTTAAGCACCACATGATGTTGTTGAAAGTTAACATTATCATTGCTCCCGATGAGGGAATGCAGAAATTAAGTGGTCAGCCCCGAGGTGACAGGAGGTCAGCGGGGCTCAGGAACAAAACCCACAGGTCCTGCCCCAACGGCTCTGCCAGTCTGTTGGCCCTTCTGTCATCCCAGGCAAAGCGCGCCAGACAGGGAGAAAATTTAAGAGCATTTTTTGTCTGTTTGTTTTAAAACAGTCCCCTCCAAACAGAGCTGATCACTGAATTATGTCAAAATAGGTTCGGACTGAAGGAACAGGCGTTGAAAATGGCTGTCTATAGCATTTTCCAAAGACGGGCATCACCGCATCAAAGCGAGCAGCACCGTGACCTCCCACGCGGTGCAGATCCTGAGCTATCCGGCTGCCATGCAAGGTCTGCTCTCCGCTTCATCACCAAACTGCTGAGCAGACCCCGCGTTCCCAGCGAGGAAGGACGGCACCGCGCCAGCCGGCGCCCTCAAGCCAAGGAACGCTGACTCTGCTACACAGGGGCAACCAAATCCTCAACAGTGACAAGCCTGTAAGTGCTTCGGGATCACGGGATGAAAGGCAATAATGCAAAACTGTAAATTAACAGTGTGTGTTTTGAGATCCCCTATTAAGGTGTCTACCGCTCACGTAGCCTATCGTGTAGACACAACCCTGGATGTGGCTAATTAAGAGACATCTAGTCTAAAGTAGAAGTCAAAGCTCCATTCGAGGTCAAAGAAGAGACACTGCGAAAGGAGAATTTATTCCACCACGCCACCCAAAGCCAAAGCATATTGCTGTCTGGTGTAACAGACTGCTGCAGCTATTTTTTGGGCAGGTGGAAATGCCTTTTTTCCTCCCTTGATCACAGGCAGCCCTAGACTGAACATTCAGATGGGCACCTCTCCCTCCCATCAGAGCCTCCCAGGCCAGGGGCTTCAGGGTGGCAATCACCCCAGCAAGCTTCACCAACAAGTTCACCGCTCTACTCAGGCAGGTCGGTATAAAACCACCACGGCTGTGAGCCTCACCCGCCAAATTTAAAATGAAACCCTTGGTATACAGCCTTACCTTAGGAGCATCTTACTGGCATAGATCTCATGGGAACTCAAGATTTTGACATCCCCAGTCCGTACTTAGGGGCAATGAATAAGAAAAGTGGCCAAGGCTCACACTGCCTGGCAGAGCGGGTGGAACAATGCCATTGCTCAAGCAGCTGGCATAAAAATGATGAACTTAAAAGGCACAACTGATTTTAGAGACAGCTCTTTTTTTTTTTTGGTAATAACAGATCCACTCTGCTGATGGGTTTATGAACCAGGAAGATGGAGAGGTTTTTAAATGTTTTCTGTTATGTACAGAAATCACTGTATAAGTTTACTTAACCCCTGTCAGCATTAGATCAGCCTCAGCAGAGGGGTGTCGCGCAGCCCTGGCTGGCAAATTTCTGCACGGTAGAAGTCACCCAAGGAGAGCTCTGCAGCCCCGGCACCACGCAGCAACGCACCCACGCGGCCCCGCAGCGCAGGCTGCTCGCCCAGGTCACGACAACGCACCAGCTCACAAGACATACGTACTGCTTCGTTTCGGAAAAAAACCCCAAAACCCAAGTCATGAGCAATATCAAAAAGGGTGAAAAGACAGAGGATGGGGCTGATTTCGATTTGCATTTCTACTCCTGTTCCAATTCAGTTAACTGAATACAACTAGCTGGCTGTAAATATTGTTGCCCCTTAACAGCAGGGGACGTTAAGCACGGAGAGGTTAATCAACTTGAAGACCACAGAGGCAGGTAGTGACACGAGTCCCAAAGCAATGACCGGCCACACTGTCTGCACGCTAGTTTTTCATGCAACCTTTTTTTTTTTCCCTGGTGCAATAAATGCAAAAGGCCAAGCAGTCACTCCAACGTGCCACAAGTGTCCCTTTATTCCACAGATGAAGATCCACACCGCCACTGCTCTGCTATGGTTAAATCTGCTCATATATGGTTTTTCTACTGTTACAGGCTGCATTCTCCATCTCTGCCAAAACTAAATACAAGGGAGACAAAACTGGGAGACAGAGCTACCCAACTCGGAGCCTGAGCATACCAGGAGAAAGGGCATTCAGTGTAGCCCAATGCAAACCAGTAACACCATTTAAATACCTACTAAGCGAGTTAGGGAGGGATCCAATCCAATACAGCCGGTCAAATGAGCTGAACTTCCACAGGCTGAAAAAAAAAAAAAAAAAAAAAAAAAAAAAAAAAAAAAAAGTAAACCACAAAAAACAACCCCAAAGTGCCCCCCAGCCCCCTAAAAAAACCAAAACCCAAAACACACTTCTGTAATTTTCAGTGATGAGCTGCAGATGCCCCACGAGTTGGGTATCACACCTTCTTCGTTACGCCCATTCAATGCCTGACCTCATCTGCAGAGATGCAAATGACAGCAGACAGGCAGCTACCTAGCACAGACACTTCAGAAAGCCTTTTGCTATGACTTAAACCCAGAGAACATGATTTAAGGCTATAGATTTGTGTGCTGCCGCAACACAGACACTAACAGGAGTATCTAAAGGCTGACACATTTGAAGGCAGCTCCTTTCTCACCCTGCCACCACCAACAGCCCCCAAAGGAGACAGACAGATGTATACTGCGACTGCGTTGTAAGCACAGACTGCCTTCTCAGATGCATTTTTAGGCAGCACTGGCCACGATCTACTTGATGTGAGGAAAACACAAACAGCATCCCTACAGTGACACCCCGACTACACCTTCCCAATACGATACTTGCCATTTACCCATACACACCAGAGGTTTGGGTCCACACCTGAGAACCACACAGTAGGAAAATTCAGGAGTCGTCTTCCCTCTCGGAACGCCATCTCACTTTTACTCGTTTCCCACGAGACCTAACGCACAAAATCTTCTCCCACCTACGCAGCCAAACTTAACACGTTAATACCCGAAAACCAATATGTACTTTGTATTGATGCACCTGGGAGGGAAATTCTTATCTATCAATGGTGCACTGACAGGATTGAATGATTTACTCGTGACTGGGCAGCCAAGCACCGTGCTTGAAATACATTACGGTCTAAATCACGTTACAATCTTGTGCTGTCTCCACACACACAGTGCGTGTGAACGCACGCCGGCAGGTTCCAGCTTGCTCACGTTTCCTTAATCCAGTCAGCCGAGCGGCAGTCCGGATATTACTTACGCATCTGTGCTGCTTTTTGGCTTTAAGTCTCAGTAGGAAAGGGAAAACCTTGCGTATCCTTCTGAACCAGTGACAAGCGATTCCATAAACTAAAGCTATTGATTTCAAACAAGCTTTATTCATGTTCCCCTCACAAAAATAAAGCTTCACCAGGAAATGAATTGATCTTCATTTGGCTTTTGTAAAGATTATGAACAAGCTTAAAAGAAAGCAAGTGTTCAGTCTGCTATTCATATTGCCGCTTCCTAATCACGCTCCATTCATCGATTGCTTATTTTAGTTTGTATTTTGCTGATTCAGTTGCACATGTCTTCTCGCAAAAGGGATTATCAATATTAAATCAATTGTGTCTACCCTGTGAACTACATGGAAAAGCAAACCTTTTCCTATTACCCAAGCATCTTAAAAGACCTGATGGGTTCAAGTTATGCCAGGGGAGGTTTAGATTGGCTATTAGGAAACATTTTTTCACTGAAAGGGTTATTAAACATTTGAAGAGGCTGCCCAGGGAGGGGGTGGATTCGCCATCCCTGGAGGTGTTTAAAAAAAGGGCAGAGGTGGTACTTGGGGACGTGGTTTAGAAGTGGTTTTGTCAGGGCAGATTAATGGGTGGACTTGATGATCTTAAAGGTCCCTCCCAACCTCAGTGATTCTACGATTCTCTGCTGTCTGGTACACTTCAGTGTTTACAGATTCAGAACAGGATTCTCATAAACGATTTCTGATCATTAAAAACCTAAAACTTCCCACATTTCCCCACAAAACTTGTTTTTTAAAGCAGCTACCTTATTTCCAGCAACTATTTTTCAGAAATGTTATGCTTTATATTGTAGAATTAGGGTATCGAAAAAATGCATTACAATTTAAATACTTTGGGATACGCACATTTCTAAGCGCACACGACTTACTCAGCAAGTTCTAACAAGAAACGATCTACGGAGTTGTAAAAACAGGATGTGCAGAACTGCATTTATTTTTGTGAGGGGCTCTTACAATAAAGTTATTGGGTTCAGACGTACCTCAGGGATATCAAAACCAGAGCAATTACAAGTGTCCCGTCCACTTCCCCATCCCTCCCCACGCACATGAGTTATTTCACGTACATGAAGAAAAAGAGTCACTGGGAGATCCTCAGGCTAGGATTTATTGAACGGCCACGATTTGCGGACAGCGGGGAGAAGAGGAGGAGGAAAATTCAGGAATGAACTCCAAAATTATTTCAAAGGATCCCTGCTCTGTCCTTTGAGACGAGCCATGGGCCGCAGGACACGCTCACCCTTCCCAGCAAGCGGCACGCGCTCAGACCGGCCGCGCAGGGCCACAACGCGCCGGCCAAGCGAGCCAACGCACCAGACTGCCTCGGGGGCTGGAAAACTAAAGAAATGACTTCATGAGCAACGCTGTCAGACACCAGTGCCTGACGCACACCTCTGCCTGGTCTGGCTGGGAATACGCAACCTATTTAAACGGCTCCCATGGCACCAGGAGAGCTCTCTGCGATACACGGAAGCAGATCGGTAGCGCAAGCACACGAGCTTTGATTTCTTTGGAAGCCAACTTAAAAGAAGTGTATCCAAAGCTTAATTTGTTTCATTTATTTTCATAAGTATAGTTTAGTCAGAAGTATTTATGATAACGCAGGTATTTTTCATCGCTGGAGTTCAGAAGAGCACAAAAGCAAGTTGTTAAATTATCCTAATCCCATCCTCTGCCAAAGCGTGCATTTAATACTTATGTTTACATTAGTAAATGTTTTATAGCACACTTCACAGAGAGGAGTCTTCCCTGAAGCATCACGTTCCAAATTTATAAGAATAGGAAATAATTTTGCAGTCAGGAAGGGAAAATTGACAGTTAGTGGAATCTATTGCATAAAAAAAATTGGGTACTGTGTATAGAAACCCACGGTCCCAGCGGTTCAGGATTACGTTATGCAGCATAACGAGAGTAACAGCCACCAACCAGAACAAACTCTAGAGTTACTTTCCCAAAAGTACTTTCTTACTGAGTTTAAAGAAGATATTGGGCCTTGTAAGCACCAAAGGCTTTGGACACACTTCTGACTCCATACAGTAGAGCGCGCATCGTTGTCAAACTATACCTCAACGACCTCTACGTCAAATGAAAAAAAAAAAAAAAGAAAGTTGTCCTGTGTCTCTGTCTAAATCCAGAACAGAAATAAAAAAAATAAAGCCCTAAACTTTTCAATAGGAAGTCAGACCCTTTCAGCTCTACGCTGATTTTTGTCAGCTGTCAGCAGAGCCCACCCTACCTGCCGGCCCGTGTGTGCACAAGGCACCACCGCGCTGCTCTGGGCCACCCAGCTGCCTCCCAGTAAGAGGTCACAGTAGCAGGCATCAAAAATAATCAGCAAATACCAAGCACAGCTGGAAAAGTGTGTCTTTAGAGACTTTACTTGCCCAGTTTTCAAGAAGAAGAATTACTGGCAGTCCAATAACAATCCCTCCGTACATGCATATTGGTATGCACTGAGGAGTAGAGATCAATACCAGTACTCACTCAATAACACACTGGTTTGTATTAGTACTGGAAAAGCAATGCAGCAATAAAGCAGCTTCTTCCTCTCCTGCAAATCATCCAGAAGTCACCAAAAGCTGCAGCACTGACCCCAGAGAGGCAGGCGGTGCCCGTGGCCTCCCCGGCGCGGGGCAGCACCTGTGTGCACATCACAGCAGCGGTGGCTCTTCACATCTCGAGCGCCTCGATGACGCCGGAGAGAGAGAAACCAAATTGGATCAGGTCTGAAGCTGGGTCTGCAAGTCTCTTCAGAGCAGAGAGGGGACAGATTCAGCACAACCTCAAGCGTTCCTCTGAAGAGCACCAGGAACACGTGCAGCCTGGCAGAATGAAAATGCCTAAAGGCACACAGAGGTTGGGCAGGATGGCACGCACGGACCGAAAATATCCAGCAACGCCTCTGAACTGCAAACCTGATCTAGTTTTGGTGCGCCTTGTTCTGAGGCACATTTCCTTCACGCCACAGCTTTGACACTGAGACTTACTGCTCAATTTCTTTACTTGCTCTCCCAGAAAACTTTCAGGTGGCACGTTTCCAAGGATTGGAAAATATTACTTTTCCTTTTTTATGGCTTAAGCCATAAAAAGCCAAGGGCAAGAGTGTTTTTCACACAATACTGGATCAGACCATAACTATCTAGTAGGAGAGAAGATACACAACTAGTTCTGACTTTTTCCTAGAGATGAAAGTATCCTTTAATACACTCCCACACGCTATTCAAAGAGAATTTCACAGCTGAAACACTCTCATGGTTTTGGTCCTTCTTAGACTGTCTTTGATTCCTCGCCAGTTTTTCCTTCAGTTATTTGATGAACAAAAATCACAAGGTCCTGCCTCTCTGTTCCTCGCTGTTGTTTGTATGTAGGATTGCAAAAACAAAAGAAAAACCTCTTTGCGAAAGGTAAAATAATGTATTGTGCATTCAAGAGAGAAGGAGCTCTTCTGACCTCCTTTGTTTGCAATAAACAGCAATGACTACAAATAAACAGTCACGAAACTCTATTTCCCAGCAAATATCACCAGCATAATTCATGTAGTTTGTTTTGGTCTTTTTAAGCGCTGTCCTTCTCCTCAGACTCATTCCATCAAGGCTGGCTCAACACCCTAGGGCAGGACATGACTAAGTAACTGGCATAATATCACAAACGTGCGACTCGGGGAACGTTCCAGCTACTAAAAGCTTCGGGAAACCAACAATAAAGAGCTCTCTCGCTTGATGCGGTAATATTTGCAGATGTCAGCCGTGTCTACCAAAAAGAATATGCTCGTTTGGGCAGGGGGGAAAGGCAAAAAGCATTTTGCTTTAAGTAAAGCTTGAAGGAGGTTGTATGCCTTCTATTTTGGGGAAGAAACGAGACACTAAGCCAAAGGTGATGCCAGATGTATGAAGCAGCATGCAGGGCAGTCTCCCACCCAAGTCAGGCTATGGGCTGAGAGAGTACCTCATTTCAGGATCTTGGTACAAGAGAAAACTGAGACAAAGGCACCTGCAAAGCCAGATCCTTTCTAGTTGTTTCCATAGAAGAGATATGCTCTTCTTCACAAGAAAAGAAATAAATATGATAGCACATGAAACCTACAGAGACTTTCCTGAGCCCCATCAGAGCCAACCACAGGGCACAGATTGAGCCTCACGGCACAAAACATTGCCAGACTTGGAGTCTGCAGGGGAAGCCCCCAAGAGCAGACATGGCCAGCGTCCAGCGCAGGGCAAGAACATCTTGGGTCCAGCACAAGAGAGAAGTGAAGGCAGGTGTGGTCTCACAGGCAGGAGACTCAATTACAGGTCTCCAGGGTCCATCCTCCTGGACCTGATGGACCTAAGTCACATCCACATTCGTGACTTTCCAAAGATGTATTCAGTTTTGATTATAAAGCCACAATCCAACTCTTTGGCGCAGCAACACCCCCGTAACCTGAGCAGAGGCTGAGACCCAAAGGCAGCCCCATGGCAGAGGGCAAGGGGCTCTCCAGGGGTGGGGAGAGACCCCAAAGGGAGCAGTGCCTCCCACTACAGCTCGCTCCCTCCACCCCAAAATATGTTCTAGCACCCAGTACGTACATGCCGAGAGCCCCCAAGGGGCACACACAGACCACTTTCAATAAAAATAAAATCAAGTTGAACTAGATGATCTTCAGGGTCCTTTCCAACCTAAACCATTCTATGATTCTATGATTTAGTACTTAATCAAGTTGTCAAAGAAAAAACCCAAATTCTTCTCTAAAACTCTCTGCCTTTTCCACTACACTAGGTTAACCGTTGGACTTGATGATCTTAAACATCTTTTCCAACCTAAACGATTCTTTATCCCAAAGAAAGACTTTCAACTAGCTGCTACACAGACATCTCGGGTAATAAAACCAGCTAAAGCCAGATGGTGCTAAAAAGCCCAATTGCTCCCAGGCTCCCAAGGAAGGCAGCTACAGAAATAAACGGGTGATTCAGCCACTTGAGACGCTTGAGTGTAATGACTGTGACTCAACCCCCAAACACACCACTGGGAAATATTAAAATCAAGTCAGTGATACGTAACCCCGTAATCTTTAGCGCTGGTTTCCAGGTGATGGCATAGCTCTACCCAGGGCATTGCCCCAAGGCCACGTGCTCCAGCTGGTAAATGCAAACCTTTCACCAGGTGCACGCTGCAAAAACACGTAAGCAGATCAAGCTCCCAGCACGCACCACCAAAGTTTTTCCATGCTTTGCCTGACCCATGTGCAGGACCCACATGGCGGGCAGGAGGAGGGCAGGGTCTCCCGGCCAGGAAACCCTCAAAACCTCGGAAAAAAATCAAGCTGTGGATGTCGCTTCTCACTTACATCGTTTTTCCTCTTCGCTTTAATATCCTGAAGCTTGCCTGCACGAGAACAGCTGTTGAGAGATTCACAGCAGCAGGAATATGTCACCTTCACCCAATGATTCAATAGTCCTAACAATTGTGGGTATTATTTTTCTTAAATCTACTCCTTAATCCCATAATGCCATAAAATACCACTGAATCGGAGCTTAGCAGGATTCCAGAAAGGAACCGACTCTTAAAGAGATAATGAGAACTCCACATTTATATTAGATAGGATTGAAAAGAGAGAACAGAGAAGAGAGAACGTACCAGATGGGCAGATTATTTCATAGTTTTCCTTAATATGATTTCTTCAACCTGAAGCATCTGGTAATTCCACTACCGGAGATTAGATACTGGATGAAATGGGCAGGCAGACTGATCTAACACAGCAATTTTTATTTTCCCGCTACACGTAGGAGGGGTTCCCATTCAAATCATACATCACAGAATAAAACAGAGGTGCATGAAATCAAGTATCAAAGCCGGGAACGTTAGCAGCCCCTAGGATTCCATGTAAATATATTTCACTTTCAATAAAGAAAACAACACGTCTTCTTACACCCCCCCCCATCCTTCACAGGCAAGCAGAAAATGCTGTAAATTGATCAACAATAAAACTAACAGATCAGCCTTGTCCTTTGCAGTTTTTGCAGAAAACTGAAGAAAATCATTCCAGCTCATTTTTTTGGAGATTTATGTACAAGTCCTGCAGTCTGCGGGCAGCACCTTGGGTACTTCCAAGCTAGATGCAGTAATTGTTTTCCAGAACACACAGAAATCTCATCTTAAAAGTCCAAAAAACTAATCGAGCCAGACAGAAACGCGTTGCCTATACCTATCTCATCACCCCACTGTTCCGCAGCAAGACTTGAAATAAGGTCCCTTGCACCAAAATACTACTCCTCCCTTACTTCAGCCAAAGGAGCAGCTTTCGCAGTCATCCAAAATGTTGTGCCGTTACCTGATTCACTCTAAAAGCACACTGTATACCCACACAACCTCTCCTGCTCAGCAGAAGGCCAGGATCTGAAACATCAGTATTAACCAGCTCTAAAAGAGGGTCCTACAAGCACAGCTCCCTTATGGTATCAGTACCACACGTGTATGTCACATATCCATAGGATCAGCACTACTTCTTCGGGAACCAGTCCAGCGTAAAGCCCAACGCTGCCCAAGTGAACAGCAGGGCAGACTTTCTGCCTTCCAGCCTAGGCCAGCAGCCTCAGCTTTTAAGAAAAGAAAAGAAAAATCTCTCAAACAAACTCCTGTTTCTAACTAAAACAAAGATGACAACCCAAACTACCAAAAAGAAACCCCGCGATTCCCCAAACCAAGACAAGCACGGCACTCTGCCGCTCCTGGCCCTGGGAAAGACCTTACCTTCTCCTGCGCGCCATCCTCGACCCAACACCTCTCGGACCCTTTTCTGCGGGGAAACTCACCTCTGTCCTTCCTGCTGCCTCTGGGCAGGGACTGGAAAGGCCATCAGCTGGGACTCATGATGCCTCCTCATTGCCAACACCTGCCTGCAAATCACTCTGAGCAGGGACACCTGAACCCTTAGCGATGCTGACCACCAGGTGCAGGGAGCCTAAATACAGAAAGACTACAAAACACGCCATATTTCCCCTAAAATCCCCTTGCTCCCCTTCGCTTTGGCCACAGTCCCAAAGAGAGGGCAGGATAAGGACTAAGAGGTCTGATCCAGCACAGCTCAGCGCTCAAGAAAGTGACACTCGATCACATTAATCTCTTTCTTTAAAAAAAAAGAGAAAATTAAAAGGAAAGAACGCATGAGTGACAGCCACTGCTAGGAACAGTCCGAGCCCATCGGCATTCCGGACACTGAACAGCCTTTAGCTGAACCAAACAGGCTTCGCTATTATATTTAAAACTAATACATGCTTTGTAATGCTTATCAGCTGGAGGGTTTTCAACAGTTTTTCCCCACTAATGCCGCAATTTCAAAACCATTTAGGCTCATTTCCTTTGACTTGAATCTATTTTAATCAGAGACCAGGATACTTGACTTAAATGGTTTGTATTAAACCCTTCATAAAATCAGCCATAAAACTGCATGCACAAAATAGCGAATGGATCTTGAAGTCAGAAGTAGAAAAAGCTGAAACTTTTCAAATCCTTCAGCAAATTCAAGCCTATTTCACAGCCAGAACAACTGCTCTCTTACAATACCAAGACAATTGATCCCCCCCACCCCGCCACAAAAAAAAAAAAAAAAGCAATAACCAAAACACACTCCTGAAGTTATTACACAGATAAAAGACACTAAGGTATGCAGCTGCAGTCAGTACCCACAAATTCTCTCCGAAGTATTAGCCCAGCTCCAAAATGATGCATATTTAATAAACTGCTGTGTCTGCTCTGTCCTCTCCACCACCCTCCCATGAAATGACGGATAGTGGCACTGAGGAAGAATACAATGGAAACCTAAAAATGTCAGAATTAATCCTTTTCTTCCCCCCCAAGATCTGAAAAAACATTACTTCTCAAATTAATTCTCACAAAGTAATGCTGGCTCTGCTAGAAGTCAGAGTTCTGGATGAGAAATGAAAATAAGAAGCTCAGACTCGGGTAACTGCTAGAGAAGGTCTCACTTCAAGGATTTGTCATTGTAGTGGGATTTGCATATGATATAGCCAAAGGTGCAATTTGTACCTGCAATTCATTTTGTCCAGACGAACGGTACCGGCAGAACTGGAGGCTGGGCCTCCGTTCCTTCGCAAACTCCGCCAAATATTTCTGTTGTCAGTGGTTGACAGCCTCGGAAACTCCGAGTGGCTGCTTGAAATTCATGCAGCACGCAGAGAAGTGAAGGAACAAAAGCTCGCCGTGCTCTCACATCCTTAACAATTTGCCAGGACGCTGGAGACACGTAGCCGCATCCCCTTCCTGCGTGATTGTCAATGGTTTGCAGACGCCAGGCAATGGCTTTGTCACTGTCCTACTGACACGGGCGTTGGACACGTATCTTTCACAATCTAAATCTCTCTCAGCTCATTTTTTTATCAGGGATTTCACTCCAGGTCTGGACAAATTGACACTTTCCTATTTTGAGGAACACTCTGCTAGCCGTATCTAAAATTAACTTTCCTAAAGATAAACTTACAGCGTGTCTTTTCTCACGCTCTTAACAAAATGATTTGGCATCTCATCTAAAGCCTGTTCTTCTGCGGTGCTTAGCAGGTAAACATCACCGTCACCATCATCTTAAAAGGTCACTCTGGAACAACAGTAGAGGAAGGATATTGCCACCTGAGCCATTGGGCCCCTTCGAAGGCGTCTGCACAGGTCTCCAACAGGAGATCCCACAGCTGCGTCCCGGGAGGACTGCGAGGGCAGCCGGAGAGCCGGGGAGGCCTTGCAGGGACACGAAGGAGCCAACAAGGGAGGAGAAAGGGACGGTCTTTGCACACATTTCCAGGGTAATAAACTCCAAAGGCCAATGGCTCCATGAACAGCCCTTTGCTGACAAAAACAGATGTGAACTTCTGATTGCACTGCTACCACCCGAAATAACGTATCACTTCAGGAAAGTAAAAAGAGAGAGAAAGAGAAGAGTGGGGGGAAAAAAACTCACTTTCTTTTCCTGATCTATCATCTTTATGAACTACCTCAGTTTCAGGCAAACCACACCGGTTGCCCATTACTGAGCGTGGCCCTGGGAACGATAAAGGGGGAAGAACGAACAGTAGCACACAAGAACATGAAAGCAACCATCACTGCTGGTTCTTGGATGACACCTAAACACATGCACTCCTTCACGGAGCAACCGGTACTTACTTGGTTGGACGATAATCTGGTATGGAACGGTCCAGTGAAATTTTCTCACTGAGGTAGGAGTTGTAGCCATATTTCTCATGCGGTCCCTTTGCCTTCTCCTCCTCCTCAGGGGACAGGGTGGCTGGAAGCCCACCTTTACCACGTCCACCATAGCCTTCGATGAGACCAAGTGACTTGGAGAGACCTCGGGAGAAAAAAAAAAAGTCACCATCACTGTTAAAATTCATCACTGTTATTTCCAAGCTAGCAGAGAAACAAAACTAATCTGAAACTCCAGGGTGTTTTGGTTTGGTTTTCCGAAAACATTTCCAATTCCAGTTGTTTGACCCAATGCTGGAACGAAAATGACTCAAGTCTTGAAATTCTTCATGGCTCAGACGCACTGTTCCTGATAGCTCTGCCACCAGCATCCCACTGATAACCTGTCCCAGGGATCTGTGCATTTTATTTAGTTGCTCGGAAGGTTATTTAGGCTCCTTCCCACTCTCTGAGAGGTAATTACATATAAGGTTAGATGTCCCCAGGAGAAGGATAGGTTGAACACAGAATAAGAATAAAATAGGGTTGGTTAACTGCCAACTGAATTAATTTTTGCTCAGTATGAACAGTGAACAGCATACAAATGTTATGGATTTAAAAACAATTTCCCCTCAAAGCTTTCTTATCTTTTAAAGTATAGCATTCCCAGACCTTTATCAAGGGGAATTATTTATTTATATCTGCATAGCTGAAGGAAACAGGCAAAGTTCAAAACGAGCTGCACAAAAAGAGCTAGATTGATGATTTGGTGGTGATTGTGGGAAGCCCAGTTCATGCTCATGTTATTATTTATTATACAGGACACCTAGAATTTTAATGTTTTTCATTAGCACAGACTCACACTCTTCTTTTTGTCAGAAACCAAAAAAAAGTAATAAATTATTTTGTTTTGGTTTTTGGACTGGGTTTTTTTTTTGTGTGAGGTTTTGTTTGTTTGTTTGTTTTTTAAATAAAGAGAGCAGGGTCTATTCCCCTTTGTTTTAATGGCAGAGCCCTGACTCTGAGAGCAGAACAGACTGTCACCACCGCTGATGCTTCTGAAGTGACAATAACGTTGAGGTCACGCACAGGGCTTCACGAGCCAAGAGTGCGGTCCAGCTCCCAAACCTACCGCGGATTTCCATTGCTCTGGACAAAACACTCTGCCTCCCGATCTACAAGACATAGATTTAAACATATTTTTCCTCAAAAAGTAGTGTTGTGAGGCAGTTAGAAAATCACCTATGAATGTAAATCACAGTTTGAAGCACTTAAATAGAAATTATTATAATTATTATGCCTTCTGACGAGGAACCTCTAAACAGCCCTCCCTGGTAGGGAGCTTCTGGGAGTCGATGGAGTCCCTCCGACCGCACTGATTAGATTTTATGGGAAGACAACAATAACAAATCAACTGCAAGGAGCACTTGGCTGTGACGTGGGGATGGACGAGATATCCAAGCTGCCTTTTTCCATCTCTAGGCTCAGCAACAGCCAGAGGAGTAAGGCAAGAAAGCTGGGAAAGGTGAAACTCTGTGTCCTGCGGAAGGCCAGCACATCGCTCCGCGAACCTCCTCACCCCAACCGGCTGGAGGGGCACGGTTCAGCTTCCTTACAAGAGAAGAGATACCCATTTCATTTCAGACACAAAGTCCAACAGAAATAAAATCCCAGGATCCCAGACTGGCGGGGGTTGGAAGGGCCCTCTGGCGCTCCCCCAGTGCCACCCCCTGCCAGAGCAGGGGCACCTCCAGCAGTGGCACAGGACGGCGTCCAGGCGGGTTTGGAATGGCTCCAGAGGGGGAGACTCCCCCACCTCTCTGGGCAGCCTGTGCCACTGCTCTGCCACCCGCACAGGAGAGAAGGCCCTCCTCAGGTTCAGATGGAACTTCCTATGGTCCAGTTTGTGCCCGTTCCCTCTTGTCCTGTCACTGGGCACCACTGGAAAAAGACTGTTCCCATCCCCCTGGCACCCTCCCTTGAAGGATTTATAAGCATTGATAAGTTCCCCCTCAGTCTTCTCTTCTCCAGACCAAAAAGCCCCCAGTCCCTCA
This sequence comes from Anarhynchus alexandrinus, assembly GCA_008711295.1. Classification (NCBI taxonomy): domain Eukaryota; kingdom Metazoa; phylum Chordata; class Aves; order Charadriiformes; family Charadriidae; genus Anarhynchus; species Anarhynchus alexandrinus. Next base: position 1,643,450 of record VUYV01000142.1, read on the forward strand.
GCCTTTCCTCATAAGAAAGATGCTCCAGTCCCCCACTGTTTTAAAAGAAATACTCTCACAAAGAGACAATTCTTCTCAAAATGTCTATCTCTTTATCAAAATCAGATCTTTTCTACTTGGGAACAGTTCACCTGTAGACGCATAAATTCCCTTCGGGTACCCTAGATCACAGCCTGCTGCTTGTCACACCACAAAGACAAATGGGCACCCTCAGTTCATCAGCAGAGGGTTTTACCACTATACACCCACACACATTATAACAGAAATTCAGTCTGTAATTCCTTCTTCTTCACCTTACCCATGAAAGGTTTCCAGCAAAACCTGTAAGAAATTATTCTACTGCCTATCAATTCTAGTTCTTGGCCAGAAAGACTGTAACACGGAGCTATGAAGTCCTTCCACGGCATCCAGCACACTCCTACTTCTACTATAGATATCCTCAGGTTCTACCAGTTTGCTTTTAAAGCTTTGTTTCACTTTTCTTCATTCATTTTAACAGATTTCTCACTTCCTCAACGCTTTTGCTGTTGGCGCTTTGAATCTACACATCTGTAAGAAGGGCTGAACACAAGAAGAAGGGCTGAACACAAGAAGAAGGGCTGAACACAAGTGGAAACTTTCCCCTTATTTCTGCATATGCACTACTCAGTCCTTCTACTACTATAAAACCTGTCTCATTAATTACAGATAAATCCATGTTCTTTAACCAAAGGAATTAATTCAGGTGAGCGATTCATACGTGTTGGGCAGGGCACTACCGTGAGACCATCACCCTCTCTTCCAGCACACCCAGGATAGCAAACCCGCCCGCAGGGATAGTAATAAAGACGAATATTCCCAGGTGCGACGTGACAGGAAGGATCTCCGTGTCTGTCTCCGTGCTGGTTACACATTTCATCCTCCAGTTCAGGCTGTCGGAAGGGTTCAGCCGTGCAGCTGGGATGTCACTTTGGCGTACAGCACAGCGAAGCAAGATTCAAGTAACGTTTGGCAAGAATGATAATTCACGTCCGAACAGAAGAAGAAGATATTTGCTTCCAACTGGCTGAAAAGACGCCTCAGGAGAGGGGACTGAACACAAATGGTTACAGCAGAACCACAGAATCCATTAATTCAGTCACTTGTATTAGCCCTGTTTCACGGCTGCACAAAGGACACATTTCTGCAAGGGTTTGCCAGAACTTCAGAAGTTATCCATGCGGTTCCTTCACCTGGGCAGGAACCCAGGGAAAGCTCCTTCTCAGCAGGGAGCTCCCTGGGCTTTGCATTAACCCACATTTGGGTGCGCAGAGACACCCGCACGCTTCCCAGGCCTCACGGAGAGCGAGCCCAGCAGCCCACCTTCTGGAGAGGACTTCCACGTGCGATCATGTCTCCTCCTCTATTTGCTCCCCTTCCTCCCGCTCATCGCCCCTGCTCTCCAAACCGCCTGTTTCAGCCCCTGCTTACACCCCCGTCCCTACGGCGGGGCCCTGGCCCACGTCAGGAGCCAAGAGCTACAGGCTGCAGGTTTCTTCTTCCCTTTTCTGCTCACCCTTCACAGCCTGCATGGAAACGCCCTTTGGGGCTCAAAGGACAAGCAGTCTCCCATATCACATTCAACCGGTGTAACGCCGCAAATGATTCATAGAATCACAGAATGGTTTAGGTTGGAAGGGACCTTGGAGATCATCCAGTGCCACCCCCCTGCCCTGGGCAGGGACACCTCCCACCAGCCCAGGTTGCTTCAAGCCCTGTCCAACCTGGCCTTGACCACCTCCAGGGATGGGGCAGCCACAGCTTCTCTGGGCAGATGGTTAAACGCCTCTGGTGACGCAGGAGCAGAAAGGGGACATCGCCTCTGAAGCCAGTTGTTCCCCACACACAACCCTCCAGGACTGGTTTCCAGCACAGCCTTCTGCTGTGGCCTCCTACTGCCACGTGCTCGCAGCATCTTCACACTTTGCAAACCCCCAGCCCTTCGCCAAGCCTGCTTGAAATTGGCCTGGAAGGGCCCGAAGTGACACCCAGAGACAGAACGAGCGAGAGCGTGATCCCATCAGCTTGTTCCCTTGAAGAACTGGGCTAAAAAGTAGAGTCAGAACTGTTCCCAAGTCACAGACCCACTCCCTTATCATTCTGGGCAGGCACCAAAGAAGAAGCGCTGAACCGCTGCCAGAAGGTCTCTCCTGATGCCTGCTCCAGCCTATCTATAGCAATAAACAGCACTAATACCCCACAAAAAAGGCTCGATCTTCGGAGTGAATTCACTCCCTAGTGAATTTTGCAAGCTCATGAGATGGTAATGGGCTGCATCAAGATTAGATGTAGATCAGAGCTCTGAACAGTTGTGAGCTTCACTCATCCTTGAGCCACACTCACCCAACAAGTACCTTCGAAATGAAAACAGGATTATTTTTTTTTCAGAATCTCTTAAAACATCTGAACTTTGGGACAAAAGGAGTGTATTGTTCTTTTATTGCAGGAATCGAAGGAAAAAAAAGACGCCACGTAGAGCCGCTAAGATCTGAGCCCCTCCTGCTGCAACAGCCAGACACCGGGTCCCCTGGGGACTGACAGAGAGTGGGTTTTCTTCAAGATGATATAAAAATTTAATCTCTACAGCAAAATTATTCCTTGCCTGAGTACAGTTATAGTAAATACATTATTCTCTCCTTAAACCAGCAGTATATTTCATAAGAGACAGTTTTCTAGGACAGAGAAAACCTTTGGTAAAATACAATGCAGCGTGATACACAGCCTTCATTTAGAAAGCAGGCGGCCGCCGGGCTCCCCAGGCGGCGGGAGCGCTGCTGAAGTATTTTGCTACGTGTCAGCCCAGATGAAGGAAAAGGCTAACCCTACCCGTGCAACCTCGGCCGGGGAAACTGCTTTCCCTAAGCAAGCTAGGGAAGAGGGGGGAGTATCTGACGTTGGAAGGCATTTATGAGAAACGGGGGTCCTCAGCCGTAACGCTGGGGGCGGAGGAGGGAAAAGAACAGGAGGGAATGATAGAGGGAAGATTTCTGGAAAAGCAAATCTTTTATTTCATCCTTCCTCATTTGTTCATGTCATCGTGCCGCGTGAGTTACAGAGCCCGCACGGCTCAGATGGAAAAACACACTCCTCTAGGGGAGGGGAACACAGAGCTCTCCTTCTCAAGAAGGAACAAATAATCCTGAAATGGTACTGAAAAATAAGGGAAGCACAAAGAGACAAGGAAAGTGGATGTCTTTGAGAAGTACAGCTCTTATTAAGCTAAGCACCACGGATCTGCCAGCCCAAACCGCCCTCCCCGGGACGCGCGCTGCTGGCCCCGCTTCAGCCAGGGACTCGAAGGCTAACAAGAAATTCCTGACTCAGGGGAAAAAAAGCAAAAGCGATGAGGTAAATGGGCTAATACGTGCCACGTGTTGCGCTGCGGGTATTGCCTCTGCGTGACCCGCGGGAAGATGGGGAGAGAGGACACAAGAGACAGGCTTTTAGGGGGATTTTATGAGAAACTAGAATAGATACCAAAGGGCGAAATGTCACAGGTAATACCAGAAATTACGGAAAACTGCTGAAGTTTTTAGTGTTGTCCTGCTGATCGCTGCAAATACAGACTATTAAGGGGAGGACTCATTAACGATAAGGGTAATTGGTAGACTAACAGGCACCAATTTTCCTTTACAGCTTTGGTGGAACCTGAGATTTTCTCTTTTCTCCTCACAGCAGTTTCTACACAATTTTGACCCGGTCTTTGCTCAAACCTTTTGTTTATTAGACTAAATAACGCGAGTTCCTCTGACTGTAGGTCACACCTGCGTAACATGCACCCACGCGCTGCGAAAGGGCCGTGGCAACTGTTCAGGGAGTACGAAATACAACTGGCTCTGTCTGCTTCCCTTGCTCTCGCCACCTCCCCAAAGCACCCTTATACTCTCCCAAAGGAAACCAAGAGTAGCAGTAAAGGGGTTAGAAGATACAAGATTGCTTTCCTGGGGGGGAAACAATAATACAAATTTTAAAAGTGAGTTTAAATACTGGAGTCCAGGGGAAAAATGAGTATTCCCCTGAACCCTATACAATTTTAGCCAGTGTGCACGCTAGGTATGTTTTTCCCAGGGCTGACCACTTATGAGAAGCCAGTACATCCCCCAAAATCAGATGCTGCAGGTGGCTTCTGACAAATCCCCCCTACTATAGGATCAACGCTATCACCTTCCGCTTGGGCGGTACTTTTCCAGCGAGCTGTCTTTTAGCGTATCTGAACATCTCCTTCAGCTGCAAAGATCCTACAGGGCTGTTTGGGGTCCTTGGCCATGCAAATGGTTTGTTGGTTTACCGCAGAGATAAACACGAACATGATGACTGGTGAACGGTGGTCGCGAGAAAATTTCCAACCTCTGGCTTCACGCTGAATGACAAATGCGATCTCAAAAAAAGCAGCAGATGAAGACGGGTGGGCCCATGCTTGGCAAGCAGGGACACACTGAAAATATAGCATATTTCACCTGTAATCCAACATATTTCATCTCAAAAAGAAGTTCCTGCGTATGTAAAACGATTTGAATAATTCTCACTAAAAGGAATTTGTCCAAGAGACGATTAAGATTTCGCTTAAATAATTGTGACAGGCGGGTGTGCGAGAATCGAGCGCGTTTTCCAGCAGCCCAGCCAGGCAAGGGCCACACCAGGCTGCCGAGGACGGGCACAGCTCCTCGTTATTAAATACATTAGACGGACACCTGTATCAAGAACATTTTAAGCACAGCTGTGCTTACATCCTTACGGGAACAGACAACGTCAAGGTTTCATCCCACCTTGTACGCTATGAAAAGGACGGAAGAAGAGAGCACAGTTCGATTGCACAGTCTGAAGTCTCGTTTGAAATATTTTAACATAAATATACATTTATACACATATATATGTATATATGTACATACACACACATATTCACAATTGATGTTTTCTTATCTATATGGAAATGGAAACACGGAGAAATTACCTTCAGAGCCAGAGGGAAGATCAGCCCCCGTTGCAAGGAGAACATAGTCATCAGGAGAATTTCAAAGCCAGTCTCGCCCTGTTTAGGCCATCACGCTACCAAGTTCTGGTTGCAAATGATAATTTCCCAATCAGGGTTTGCCTCAGGCACAAAATAACAGAAATCCTTCAACCGGCTGAGGCTGTTCAGTTCAGAGGAATGAGTTAGTCGATCCTAAAACCTGGGACTAGTAGAAGAGCTTGGACATAGATCTTTGCCTCCTGAAAGCCTGAAGATATTAGCGTCTACGATTCTGCTACGCATTTTTAAAATAACTTGTGGGAAAAAAAAAGGCAGGTCTCAGCAACAGAACTGGTTTAGAGTCAGAAAACCGTAGGCTGTGCACAGCTCTCTGCAGCTCAGCAGGGAGAACAGGCAGCGCGTCCATGGCAGACTCACGCTTAGAACCGTTCAGATACAAAAGACAAGACTGAAGGTGATTTATATCCCAGGGAAGACCCCGGACACACGTGAAGCATTCCTGGCAATTTAATTAGAGCAACGCTCTTCCCAGGCCTGCACTGACATAAGCACCCCAGGAGAAGCCCTGCTGCTGGGAGCTCCCCCTTTCAAACGAGAATTTCAGATCAAGAGGCCAATCGCTTACGGTTGTTAAAGGTTTGTCTCAAAACTACCAATTACACCCTGCCGCCCCCAGCGCGCTCCGCGGTTTCCAATGGATATGGCTTTCCTGCGCGCCTCCTGCCCCACTGCGCACCGTGTTCTGCGCCCCAAAGCTGCGGGAAGAGGGACTCCTGCGACCGGTATGCAGTCCATAGTGCTTCTGGGGATGAAATATGCTGTAATAAGCCACACAGTTACATGAGCAGGTGGAAGATACATGCGTTGTAAGGAAGGATATATATTTTGCAGGCAAGGCATTGATAGATTCCAAGCAGTTGCCAAGTAATGGAGCGACATACGCTGCACCAGCAGCTGACTCGCAATTCCAGATAACAGACTCGGATCTGCGAGGGGGGATGGATGAAGTGTACTTGCAGAAAAGCTGAAGAAAAGAATGTGTTGTAGCAATCTCACTTGCCCATTATGACACAAATACAAATTTATATCTCCGACTAACATATGGACTGTCATATTCTGGAAGTATCTGTGTTATTTACTGGAGAGAAGGGGGGAAGGGACAAAGTACTAGATCACAAAAAGGAAAATCGGGGTCAAAAACATCACTAAGATCATTTAGCGAGACAGCTGCCTCCAGGCACACTGCGCCCATGTTCAAGATGTTGAAGATCTCCAGAGAGCTCACTTTATTCAGCCCTGCCTAAGCCCCGCTCTGAAGGATTCAACCTCACCGGGACGCAGGCACAACCATTTCCCACCAACACACAGCGACATATTTCCATGAAGCGTTTAGAGCACTCCCAAGCTCTCTTCCCACTGCTATTTTAAATTGGCATAAACCACCACAAAGAACCGTCGCGCCCAGGTAGCAATAAGAAAGCAAAGAATACTCTCAGTTAGAGTCGGGAGGGGAAAATTCATAGAAGAGCACCCAACATGACCAGACACTAATAACGAGACCTAATTAGAGAGAGAGCAGCTGCCCAGCGCAGCAGAGCACCCTGGGACACGCCGCTTGATTCAGAGGCCATACGAGTGGATTTGTATGGCTTAAAGCCACTTTCTCGGCGAGACACTCCAGCATCAGCAATCTGTGTTCAATTTATTTTGAGGGCCCTTTCTCTCCACCGTCAGCCACTCAAGTGGCTGCAGACAAAATGCTCCCCGGGCTTTTCTCCCCGGACCTTTTTTGCCTTTTCCCCTTCTTTAGACCGGACTAGTAACATATGAGCAAGGACGGTTGCTCCACCACGAGCCATAAATCTGGGAATTACCTGCTGAGGCTCCGGGACAAGAGGGGGACTGAAGGCACACAGCTGCTCCTATGGATGCTCTGTGAGAGGTGAATGCTGCGTACAGGAGCAAGATCAGGCAGCTCCTCTTCACGGTGACAGCAGCAAGGTTAAAGAGCAACACTAAAAGGTTTGTCCAGCAATACATCTGCTATAAGTTAACACACATCTATCGAAAACCTGATGAAGTGTCATAAGAAGAGTCCATATTAGTGTATTAGTAGCCTACCAACGCAATATAACACACACCATGGCAGGACTTCGCATTAAAAATCTGATACTGTTCCAGTAACTCCAAAGATCAATTTAGGGCGCGTCACCGCTCAAAAGACAGACAAGGTCCCTGGTCCACGCACCTAATGGGGTATCGATTCGGCAAACACCGAAGTGCTAGCTCTGCACTTGCTGGACTTTGCCGAAGCGCCCCGGCTAATCCCATACACGCGGACTGAGTCGGTGCCCCTCGGATCGCTTGGGACACGGGCGCCTGAACGAGGAAGGCCAAGGGCAGAAGCCATCTCGCATATTTATGCTGGTCGGCCTTGAGCCCGTTTGGGTGATGAATTAAGCAATTGTCTGCAGCTTTATTTTTAGAAGGCAGATTGCAATTCAAGCAAGCACAAACTATCTTGCTTTCCTGTTTGAGCTGCCTGGAAATCAGTCTGGCAGGACACACGGCTACGTGCAAGACCTGCTCAGAGAAGATGGCAGGAGCAGCACAGATGGCAAGAGCAGCTCGCTTGTCCAGAGAAGTTATAGATGCCCCATCACTGGAAACGTTCATGGTCAGGCTGGATGGAGCCTTGAGCAACCGGCTGGAACTAGATCTTTAAAAGGTCCCTTCCAACCCAAACCATTCCACGATTCAGTGATTCTGCACTGAGGTCTCCTCATTTATTTTGAAACCCAACCCAAGTATCAGAAAGCACAAAGGAAAATTAGGATACATTCTAATATCATTCTCATTCTAACATCTTCTTTAGTACAGTTTAAGAAGTTGCCAACCTCTTCTGCCTTCAGCAGCAAAACATCGCCACTCTTAATTGTGACGATGCAGCGATTTGTGGGACCATTCCGCACGCTATTTGTCCCCAGGCAGGCATTCCTACCGGCCACTGTCAGACACCCGGGGTCAGACAAACATTTCGTTTGACTCCGCACTGCTGCTTTATACTCCAGTGCAAAACTTAACTTCTTTGGGCAATGCAGTCCACTCCCACCCCCGTCACAGCCCTTTCGCATCCAGGCAGAGCTGCTGCTTGGGCACAGCACAGAGGTGCTGAGCTGCAGTGTCAGCACAGGACCGCGCAGCCAAAGGGGAGGAAACAAGGATTTCTTAAATCCATCTTGCCCCTGGAGAAACTGTGACCAGAGTTACACCCGCAGTGGGACAGGACTGTCCCCGGGAACTGGAGCAGCGCCACAGGACCAAGTATGGAAACAGGAGGAGAACAGAACCCATAAAAACACAAGCCAACATTTTTAAAATCCCATTCAAAGGTTAAAAATAATATTTTGCACTTTTATTTTCACAAGGAATCTGTTATTTCCAGATCGTGTTTCCATTACAAGCTGTTAGTGTTTGTGGTTTCTTTTAATGCATGTTCTTGTTTTCCTTTTTGTAAAACATTTCCTCTCTATATGTATTAGCCTGCTGGAAAGGGGAAAGAAATTTGCCATTTGGTAAGAAAGGAAATAAAGAAATAACACACTATAATGGAGATATCATAAACACAAAGCTGGCTACTCCGTTTTGGGTTTTATGGTTATGTGATTTGGGTTTACGGTTGTGTGTTACATGTTCAACATGCAAAATGTCAGCCCCACGCAGAGGGCAACTCCTCCGCAGAACCACTGGGAGCCAGGGAACGGAAAAGGGCAGAAAACTGGAGAAGGTCCCCAGAGCGCTGTACCAGGTCAGGCTATAAAACCCTGCAGAGGTTGACGAGGCCAACCAAGGAGCTCCCTCCTCCTCCCCCAGTTCCCACTCCTGAAAGGAGGCCATCACGGGTGGTATGGCCCAAGGCCATACCCACCCATGGCCCCAAGCAGAGCGCCACATCAAAGACAACATGCCAAAAAGTTGCGAATCGGTGGAAAAAAAGGTATGTGGGACTGTACCTGAGAAATACCACTTTTCAGAAGGGTCCTCAGCATGGTTCCAAGTTTCTCTACAGGGGCCCTTCTATACATATTATCCCTCCCTGGGCTACCCCTAAATCTGCTCATTGGGCTATTCTTTAAAGACCAACATATTAGAGAAGGGATGACATTGCCCACAATAGGCTCTCCCAAAAGAAGAACGAATATCTTGAAGCCAACATGTAATTATTACGTTAGCATAGCTGCAGAGAGAAACTCGGGGGTAATATGTGCACCTTCAGCAAGTGTGCACGTGCTTCTTCCTCCTAATTGCGTTTTACTGAGCTGTGAACTTACTACTTACTTTTTAAGGTCAAGAAAGTCTATTTTACAGGGTTTCGCTTAGTGCATTTAATTTCTTTTACAATACTTGTTCTGGCTGTGCTCAGATGCTATTCACACTCAGCGACTGAGCCAATTTGTTGTTGGTTTAGTGGTGCGCATTCAGCGCTCTCAGACACACAGGACACTCCAGAGAGCCGCTTTTGCTCTTCAAATTTCCTCCCATCTGTTTGTGCTTTGCAAACAGGTCACAGGGGTGACACACCATGACTTGCAACATCTAAGGACAGAAATAAAGGCAGCGATTTGGTCATCGGAGAGAAATATTCTCCACTGCGATGCCTTTATTCTTGTACGCATCTGCATTCCCCAAACACACCCACTATTAAGGGATGCAAAGTGTTTATGCAATACATGTATTACTGTAATGAACATACAAGCGCAATAGATACCTCTTAGATAAAAACCTGGAATTGCTCTAGTATGTCTTAGTGTGTATGTGGCAAAGGCAGAGCTTTGTGCAAGTACTTTGCTACCAAACCCAAGTTACTGAACTCGTCGAAACTATTCAAGTGCTTAAGTAAAGCATAAGGTTCAATGCTTTGCCAGACAGGGGTCTCAAGGAAGGAGAACTGGAGCTTGCTTTCTACCATCAATGCAAATTTATGAATGGTTTTGCTGTACAGCATCGGGAACAATTCCTACGAGGCCACAGATCTGTGACTATTTAACTTTTTGTTTCTATAGAGAGCTCCCGATGATAGGCACTAAGTGCTTTAAAAACATAATTAATGCTCAAAGCACTCCTGAGAGGGAGCTAAATATATGACTCCAATTTTAAGCTACCTGAAGTAGGACTGTCCTTGTTCTTTTCGTAAAACACTTGGTACAACAAGGTACACGGTACAACAGGGTCTTGGTCCCATTGTGTTTGGTGCTCCAAGAGAATGCAAGAGAAAACATACCTCGCTCCTTTTCTAGGTAGTCAAACACAGGAAATAATTTGTCCAAGGTGACTTAGCCCAAAAAGATCAGTGTTCAGAGACAGAATCTGAGTTCTTATAAAATGAAAGAGCTTATTACCTTCAGAACAACCTGCCATGGCAGGGTGGTTTCCTCCAGGGGCCCTCCCTCTTGAGGGACCAGCACCAAACAGCAGGTAACACTGATGGCATGGCAGCTGTACTTTGAGCACCTCACTCCGACAACCAACCCCCAGGTTGTTCGGCTGATTTTGAAGGACCAGATCAATTCCAGGATTCCATTTTTCCCAAAAGCAGAGTGCTTGTAGGCTTTTTTTGAGCAACACGTCCAATTACAGATGACAAGAAGCCCCAGAGGTGGAGCAAGCAGTGAGTTTGTGGTGTCTCTGTGGGCCATAAGCCTCCATAAGCCTCCTGCCCTGCAGTAGACTCCCACGAATCCCAGCAATGTGTCCAGCGCCACCAATGTCAGGACAGTGCACACTTGTCACTTTGTTTTCTGGTCCCCAAGTGGAAAATAAGAGGTGTCTCTAAATGGGGCCTTTACCAAACCTCCTCTCTGGGAGGAACCGTCCTGCATTTGCCATACGGTGCCAAGACTTCCCAGGCAGACGTAATCCTCAGCTCCACCTTCTCTCCCACCCTCCCAGCCCTCTAGCACACACACGTTCTTTATCTTTCCATCCTACCTTCACCCGATTTCCATCCCTGTAAGTTCCTGCTCTCCCTTCTACAGGGCAGTCGCCCTTCTACATCACAGCCCTTGCCCTCTACCAGCCACCTCCCGTCCCCAAGACCACACACCCCACGCCAAGCCACAACCAGAACCTGCCCTGGAGGAGCCAAGATCAGGCCAGAGACTCCCACCCAGATTCCCATGAATATAAATTAATTCACCCCTAAAAACTGTACTAATGAGTAACCCTGCAGCTCCCCAGCACATAGGAATCGACTGTTCTTTTTGTGTCGATACTTACAGCTTAAAAAATTAAATGCCTTGCCATGGCTTGATCTAGACATGCAGGGGGAAAGACAAGTTGTTAAGGCTGTATTTTAATTAATCCCAAAATTCATCATCTTAAGCACTTTGGGAAGTATCTTGCAACCGCTCAAACAGTATGTTCTGTCTTCCTCTCGCTCTTCCACCGATCTAGGGAGAAACGCAATTAACACCCACCCCCAAAGCCTGCCCTCTTCCCCCCTAAGCAGATTAAAGGACTTAAGGGGGAAAGAAGGTTGTTGAACGATACCCAGGGTCACCAACCTCATTTAGCAGCTCTTGCCTTTCCAGGTCAGGTTTACCAGGGAACCAGATTCCCAGTGGAAAACACTGCTGTGATGGACACTGAGCTGCCAAGTCCTGAGCCGCATCTCTTCACTGCTCAAGCAGTGACAGAGGCGCCATCAAAAAGATGCCTTAGAAAGATGCCCTTCCTCAGAAAAGGAGGGTGTTACTTTACAATCCCTCAAACAATTACAAATCCAATGCTTCCAGCAGAGAATGAAAACCAGACCTTACTGGAAGCTCAGGGTAGACAAAGGGGGCTGAGGACCTAAACCAGCAACATCTTCCTCTAGCAGGACAGGGTCACACTCTCCCCTGACTCACACGAGGGCTGAAGGGGATTGTTTCTTTCCCAAAGACATCCTTCCAGGATCTTCCACTTTTTTTCCTTCCTGCTCGCCACGGCAAAGCCTCCCACACACCCCAAGTTTGCAGAGATTGCATTCTCCTTGGGGAAATTATTTATTTATGAGCAAAACACAGCTCCCACTTCAGATGCAGGTCAAAAGCAAAACCAAAAGCATTACATTCATTTCTCCATGTTTACTTATTAAGGATATACCACCTTTTGACAACACCCAAGAGCAAATCGGGTCTGCAATTCAAAGAGAATAAGAAACGTTGAGCAGGAAGTGAGCAAAGGCAGGAGAGCAGCGAGCCGCTCTCCCAACTCATCTTCTGGGCTTAAATTTTCAGTTTACAGTACACACTCCCAAAGCGGAATGTGGAAGACTAAAGTATTTTAAGCACTCGCTCTTCAGTGCTGCTTTTCCAGCGCCAAGTTCTCCATCACACCAGAATTTCACACCTCTGCTTCCACTTTGATCACCAGGCACTGCTGCAGTATCCCTGCACTCACGGTCCTCTGAGCATCTCCACGGCCGAGTGCTTTCCTGACCACAGCCCCGGATCCCCATCCACAAACCCCACCTGGGCACCACCCATCCTTTCCCTTCCCTTCGCCTACGCTTTCTGTACCATGACCCACCCCTCGTCTCAGGCATCTCACCCCTCCATGTGCTCAAGATCCTCAGAAACACCCTCCCGTGACACCGACATGCTGAAGAGCCTTTTTTTTTCAATCAGAAAGGGGAATATTCGGTGCTATTAAAGCATCTAATGGCTGACAGCTTTCGTCCCTCTTTGCCTCAAAACTGATCCTTCTCCCTTGAATCTGCCACATGAATTTGCCAGCAGACAACCCTGGCTACCAAAAACCTTTTATTCTACGTAACTGTGCTAAGCATAATGTCAGGCTGCTCTGGATTTATTCCTCTGGATACGCTCTTACTCAGTTTTCAAATTTTTGATAGAAACATACTACTATCAGAAATCCAGACTCCAAACTACCAGGTTGAGCATGTTCAGGGGCTGGTGCTGATTTGGCATCGATTCACAATTCGGGTACGCACTTGGGCTTGAAACAAAGACTGCAGCACTTTTAAATCTGAATTTTGGAGTTTAACTTCATAACTCTGCGAGAGCTTTCCCTGGAGGAAACGCAGAAGGAACCCATGAACCCGATGCGCTGCTGGTGCCTTGCTATGCTCTGTATGAGCTTAAAAGCAAACCATTAGATTAATTTGCATGAGTAAAAGTAAGTTTTATGCCTCACAAACCAAAGCCGCGATCCCTGAGTGGAAGGGCACGCGTCTTGCAACCTGCATGACAGCACCTGAAGGCACCGCAGTATTGGCAGTCACTCTCCACACCTTCTTCTACAGATTAAAACATGTATCTGAACTACTGAACCTAAGTTGCTAATGGCTTCGTAGCAGTCTGACTTCACAGGAGTCCTTCACCTTATTTCAGTAAGCCTTAAGACAGATTCCTTTTTATCTAAAACTGACCAATTTGCTGAGGGTCACTACCATTTGGAGCTGAATACTTTCTGAATCTCATTTCAGATGCAGGAAGAGTTTTTTCTGTGACACATCACCCCCATTACCTACTTGTACCCATCATCACTTCTTGAAGGTACAAACCCAATTCTGGTCCCAGGAAGATAAGTAGCAGTTTGAACCAGGCTGTTTCCCTATGTGCATGCAGATGCTTCGCAATCTACGCTGGGGGGGGTGGAGAAAGGGAAGGGGAGAATAAGACATACAAAACCACAGCACAAAAATAATAAATATATTTGTGTTGCTCAAGGTTTCAGCTCCAAACTGGGTATAGTTATGGGGCTGGGAAGAAAGGTACACGTAGTTTGATTTACTAGAAAATAACTTGCTAAAAACAAACAAACAAACAAAAAACCAAAAAAACCCCAACCTTTTTAAAAGGTCAGATTCCTGAGAGGATACATTGAGAAGGACAGTATCACGTCCCGTAGGCCAAATAATTTGTCATAGTTTCAGTACACACACTCTTGTAAGAAATGGGGTGCTCATTTCAACTCAACCAGCCTCAAAAATCGCTCCTTCCCAGACCAAGTCTTTTGAAAGAGATAAACAGCACATGTGCTACACCCCCTCACCCCCCTATCCCCCCAGTATCCCCCTCCTATCGGCCAACACGAGCAGGTTCCCTGCGCTGCTCCGCCCCAGCCCATTCCCTGGCTCGGGAGGGCGGCGGATGCTGAAAGGCACCTGGAGTGAGTAAGGGCGAAACGGACATTGTCGGCGACACTGACGCCCCAGCAGGGCTATTCCTGTGCTCCCGTATAATCCCAGCAGAGATAAAAACCTCAGTATCTGACAGAAAAAAAAGGACGATACATGTTTACTAATTTTTCAAAAGGTCTCAGGGCAAATTCTCCAATTTTTGCACAGATTAATTAGAGTAATTAGTTAAGTCATTAACTGTAAGGTCTGTGAAGCAGTGTGTCATTTTATTGTTTATTTGTACCGAGCCTAACTCGATGAGATCTTGATACACGACTAGGTTTCCTAAACACTACCTAGGTACAAATAGCTAACGACATCAACAATAAATGCAATATATTTAAGGTGACTGCAAGACTCCAGAAAGATGTTAATCAGTACAAATTTATCCCCCTCAGTACATCCCTCAGCAGGGCTCTGACCCTGGACTGAGGGCTCGGTGTGCCGGTGCCCACCACAAAAAGACAGTACCCACAAACTACGCTGTATTTGAGACCAGTGAACTGTATGGGATTTGATTATCGTATTGGTTAGACTGCAGGGACTAAACAGAAGTTTACCAAATCTGCTTTTATCTTTTGCAATGTCAAAACTCCCATCTCCAGCCAACACTGGCTGCCACTCCACTGACTTATTTTTGAACACTTGCCTGTGTTTCATAAAATGAACATCCCTCCCCTCTCAAGGCTGGAGAGAAGAGCTGCATCTCGCTCAGGAGAGAAAAATCCCATCTGCTGACTACTACTGGGCTACACAACGTAGGAGGGGAAGCAGAGGCAAGTGCATCATGAATAACCAGCAGAAAAATTTCATTAGCATCTGAGGAGCAATATGTACCCATTTCTCAGTACCACTGTCAGAGAAGCTCACATAAGTTCCTAGGATAAGTTGACCTGTTGAGTGGAATTTCTGTTTGTAATTACGATTTTCTCTTATTCTTCTTACAGGCTGCCCAGGGAGGTGGTGGAGTCCNTGATTTTCTCTTATTCTTCAACCTTAATGTCTATAAAATCCAGTATTTCCAAGCATCACCTACCTCTTACCTTAGAAGGAGATCATACGGCAATGCAATCGCAAATATTTCTCAAACACAGGGCTGTGTGTGGGCTGTGTCAGTTGGGGGTCCCGCAGGACCCGCGGTGTCCGTGCCAAAGAGCAGATTGCACAGGAATGTCTATCCACAAAGCAGAAAGAAAAATGCTTCCCATATGAACTTTGAAACAAATACAGGGCAATTGCAGACCTCATTCCTTAATTCCCCATATGTTACATGCCTGTAATTGTCTGCAGAAAGAAACTTGCTCTTTGTGTTTTTTTTTTTTTTAAAAAAAAGACACCAAACCCCTGCTGTGCATATTTCTGGCATTTATTAAAACTGCCTTTGTGAATTCTGTGTTAGTCTATGCGTTAGTCAAATGAAATAATAAACAGCTGCAAATCATTACACATACACGAGGTCTAATCCTATGACATCCTAGACTCAGTATTCAAGTACCAAGTCCTATTTCCTACTATTAATAGGAGACAAAATTCTGAGATCCTGGTAAAAGTTTTCAGGTAATCCCAAATAGTGGTCAGGAAAAAAATCAGTAACTTTTCTTCCCAGGTTTGATCCCATATTCAGCCTAATGCAGTCACTGCTCCCCTGTCTAAAATAAGCACATCGTGTTTTCATTCACACGATTCACTATCATGTTAAATTTAAACAAAATCCATACGTTGGCACCAGCTGCCAAATACCTCATGGCTCAGACTACCACCGATAGCTCCGTAACGCTAATCTTACCCTCCTGCCAGCACACCACTCTTTCAAGCAATCTGCTTCGTAAAGCCACGCTGAAGTAACACCCCGCGGCTGCGGTACCCTATTGATAAAGAAGGAAGGGAAATAAATCCCCAGTGATACTGCACCCAGGTTTAGGTAGAAAATCTGTTGTTTGAGCGCAGCCAGCTGAGCTGACACCAGGTTCCTGGAAGAGCCCAAAGGTCTTTAGTAATCACAGAGGATCAGGACCACAGATTAAAACTCTCTCAAAGTTCAATCAGCAGCAACAGCATCACACACGGCAGCGGTGTGCTGCCAACTGAAGGGCTCTGACGCCACGGGCATCCCCGCGGCACCCTCTCCACGTCTCCCGACCCGGCAATACCCAGGCTTAGTCCTACGGAGCTGATAAACTAGTCATGTCAACTAACCAAAACGCTAATATAAGGAGAAAAGAAAAGGAAAAATCAGCGGCAGGACAGTAAATGAAGATAGATGAGTTTGTATTAGCATGCAGCTATCGAACCGCAGTGTTATCATTAGAGGTGTCTGCAGCTGTCTGAGGAGGAGGACAGTCTAATCACCCCTTTCATTCCATCAGGGCTGCACAGAGCCCATGAGCGTACCACTCCTGAATCCCACCCCACTGCCCTGAGGCTTCATTTAACCTCCAAAGTGCTGACCAGCCTCAAAAAAGTCTTACGCTATAGTGCGTTGAGGTTATTTTTAATCCCCAACCGTTTGAGCTAAAGGTAGAGCAAGAATTGCCCTTGCACCATCAACAAGGTTAGAGGCGAGTAATCCACGACCTTCTTCTAGTCATTTCTGCACATTGTATTATTGCTACAGAAATACAGAAGTTGGTTAAATCACTTTCAGATCAGAGACTCACAAAGTCTGCTATGCCTAAAAAGCAGTCCACAGGCACAGATATACATAAATTAACTAAAGACAGACCAGGGCAAGTCTGGAGAATTTCAGCCTCAAAAGCCAAAGCTTTAGGAAGCCGCGAATGTCTGACCGCTGCCGCTCCTGGAAACATTTGGGTTGGCCAAGTGCCGCCGCTCCCCAGCGTGTCGGCCCAGCACATCAGTGAAACAGATACTCAACTCATTCCCATCTAACACAGCATCAATCACACCCCAAAAAGTCAAACCTAAGGGACACGTTTCCAGTTCTCTAACCTCTGGAGAAAGAGCGCTTACAGGAACCGGGAGCACGTAGAGAGGCGGCAGTCCAGGGCTGAAGGCGGCAGCCAGATGGAGGAGTGAGCAACAGAGGTAACAAGACAAAAGTGGAGGAACCACTGATTTTGTGCATCTTTCTGTGCATCTGACTTGGGCTCGGCTATAAAACATTTTCAGGTGTTAAGACACTGCAAAATAAAGGATGTTCTTTAATCTTGAGGTGGCAAGCACTCAACTGCAGGAAGATGAGGTGCCTACAGGTCGGGTGCTACAGAGCAGTAACGGCGCTGCTCTGCTGTCGCCGTCCCTCGCGACGGGGATGGCAACAGAGCGGAGGAACGACAGCACTGGGACTCAGGCATTTTGTCCATAACAAATAATAATAGTAATTAAAGGAAGACAAAGGCAAGAACAGTGCTATTAATTCCTCTGTATGTTTAGTTTTGCATTCTGCATCTTTCCCCAGCAAAGGAGCAGGCAGGCAGGCTGGGCTTGTGCTCAACGGCCAGGCTGGAGGCTGACCAGGGCTCTCCAAGCAAGGGCCCAACGTGGCCCTTCCAGAGCTCACTGCCAGTCTTCCTATTTTTATGTTATCTCAACAAAAAATTTAATTGCAGACTTCCTGAGTCTTGCGGCATCAACATTTCAGAACTTCCAACGCAAGTATAAATACAACATAGGTAATGGCAAAGGAAGAACAGCCTTTGCTCTAAAATACATACAACTAAATGATACTCCAATGGAACCAGAATGAAAATTAGCAATTTCATAGGGTGAATTTTTCCCTAGAAAAACTCCTGTTTTCCTAACATCTCAATACTTCTGTGCACCCCTTGAAAAATCAAAACGATACGATAGATGTGGCTGGTGGAATGCTGGCATGCTCGCACAAACACTAAATAAAATACCAATAATATCAGAGTACTGCCTTTCAAAAGGCAGCGAGACGCGATTAAGATAAGAAAGGTGAAGAATGTGCGGAGATTAAAGAGAAGGCGCTCCAGAAGCGAGAAGGCATGTTTGCTGGAGCGGATCCAGGCAGCTTTACTGCATCCCCAGCTATCTCCCATGTCATCGCCCCATCACATTGCTGAAGCACATCACAACCCGTTACGCACCCCGGCCTCATTCACAGCCCGAGCTGCACGTTTCGAAACCCGGCTACGTCTGCAAATTTGTCATCTGGAGAGCTCTTAACTCATTTCCACTCCATCTTTTGCCAGTGCATGATGCTCACACGTGCCACAGCAAACAGCAGCAGCCCAAGTCCTCGAAGCAACAGGTTTTCCTTCCCACTGAGGCAGCACAAATGTGTGTGTCACCTCGAATAGAGCTCACCACAAACAGCAAAAAGCCCGGCTGCACTGAATCGTGCTGCATATAAAATACACGTATGCAGAACCAGCCGGTGCCTATAGGGGTTGACAAAAAAAAAATAAAATATCTAATGTTTCTCCTCGTACTAACTATTTCTTTTACAGACTGGATGTTTCCAGCTGTGATATAGAAAGATATAAAAAAGGTTTTCCATCCTCTGGTCAAATGAGAGCTCTATTTTAAGCATCTGACACAATTTGCATACCCTGAGAGATTTTCCAGACAAGCACCTATAGCCAGATGTTTAAGGGTATTTAGACTCCAAATCCACCAATTTCATTACATGTTAAATCATATTTGGAAATATACATGATCTATGAGGGCCTGAGCCAAATGACTTGCCTGAGGTCACAGGAGGCATCTGGAAAGAGGCAGAACCTCAACTTGTCCAGCAGCAAACTTAACTAGTGATAATCTTCCCTCCTGGTACAGCAGGGCTCTTAGGGGCACAAAAGGGACACCATCTGTGTCCCCATTCCCAGTGGGGTGCTGGCTGCTCCCGTAGCACCTCTCAGCTGTGGAAGCGTTGACCACCCTGATGACGAATAAGGACAGGGACCTCCTCCCGGCACAGCACAGCATCTTCCTCACCAGGGTGCAAAACTAGTTTCATTGCCCTGGCACGGCACCAACGCTATTTCGGCCGCTGCTCACCCAGCACGGCCCCAATGCAGCGTGACCATGCACCAAGTAACTTGTCCCCGGCTCCGGTACTGCAGGGACCTCAAGGCAGATCTCCCAAATCCAGGTCTGGGGCACTAAGTGCTGGTGCGACCCCTCCTTTTCTCCCCACGGCGTCCCACAAGCATGGGGGTAAGCAAACACCTTAACCCACACCACCCTAGAACCCAAACGGCGTGTTTGTAACATGCCTTCAGCTGATGAAAACCAGAGAGCTCTGATGGACAAAGCCCATCGCACCCTGCACCAGGGGGGGAATTAATACCACCGGCAACGTGTACCGGACCCAGAGCTGAACTCACGATAAAGCTTTTTGTGATGCACCCTCGGTTTTCTGAGAAATGTTTGGGTTTGGGAGAATCATAGAATGGTTTAGGTTGGAAAGGACCTTGAGATCATCGAGTTCCAACCCCCCTGCCATAGGCAGGGACACCTCCCACCAGACCAGGCTGCCCAAGGCCACCTCCAGCCTGGCCTTGAACACCTCCAGGGATGGGGCCTCAACAACCTCTCTGGGCAACCTGGGCCAGTGCCTCACCACCCTCAAAGGGAAAAACTTCTTCCTAATGTTCAATCTAAACCTGCCCTCTTCCAGTTTGAAGCCATTCCCCCTTGTCCTTGCAGAACAACTGCAAATACTCCAAACTATAGTTAAGTGGAGGCCAAGAGGCAGTTAGTGCCTTCGGCAGCCTAACGTGCTTTTCCTGTGCATGTGAACAGTCCCATTAACCTGTGGCTATTAATAAACTTAAAACTAAAGGTGTGCTTAAGTGGATCTGGGTCTTAAAACACATCCATAGGCCAAGGAAACAAACAGTGGGGCAGGTTTGTACAGAAGAAAGGCAGCCTGATGCCTGGCTAGAAGCGCCATGGGATTGGTACCTGCTGCCGTTTGTACCCGGAAAAAGAAACCCACTCCTTTCAGTAAGGACTGACAATTTTTTCATGGGATAACACCACAACCTGTCCCAGCTTTGCTTAATCCTCACACCACATTTACCCGGACACACGACAGTGTCTGGCGTTGAAGGAAACCACACGTGCTCAGCACCCTTGCAAATCAAGCCAAGTATCTAACTGCTGGCGTGGAAATACCTGCAGCTTTGTGATATATGGTGTCATCGTACCTTCTAGTCTGGAAATAGATCATCCACTTAATGTATATACCAAAGAGATGAATGCTAGGGGGGTTTAACAGCGCCCTTGATAATAGGGCCTGTAATGGATTTTTAAAGTGAATTTAAGTCTGAGGGAAGGTACTGCACTGATGCTCCTGGAAACCTAAATCCTGACGAGTACTGTCCCAGGAGCTGTTTTCGGTGTGGCAGAGAGCACTTTAAAGAAGAGAGCTGCATAATTCATGAACGGGGGAGCAAAGCAAAGGCACAGGTGAGCTGGTACATCCCGGCTCCCAGCTCACACGCCAAACGCTCACTTGTGCGGAAGCGCCTCACTGCATCCGCACTGTTCTCTGCTTCTGGTCAGAGGACAAAAGGAGAGGGGAGGAGAGAAAACCCAGGAACATGCGTAAGTCCCTGAGGCACTGGTAAAATCTTCAAAGTTCATAGTCTAAAAGCAGGCAAGGCTTTCACACGGGCTAAAGGATACGCTTGCCAAGGCCACACCAAGGTCCTGCGTGACCCAACGGATCACCCTTGATCCTCTCTCCCTGCTTTTCCTCTCTAACTTAACTAAAACTACGTTTCCTGACACCCTGAGCTCCCGTCCCACCAGTCCTGACGGATGCCATCTGTCCAGCAGACTCCCATGGGGACACAGGAGGCAGTGCACAGAGATCCTCTGCAGGATCCAGAAGCCCTGGTCCACCGACTACTTATGCCTACTCGTTTGTGCTTAATTTTAAAAACATGAGTATTCCCATTGCATGAAACACAGCATCTTGCCCTGGACTCCAATTGAAAAAAAAAAAAAAAGAAGAAAAAGCCCCCAAAACACCACCTGTATGTTCAAGGGAGCGCAGACGCCTTGTTGTACAAAAGCCATTAAGCACCTGCTTAACCTCAAACGCATCCATAAGAGCCAGGATTAACACCAAACACAAACAAGCAAGCAGAACCCTCCAATTGTAAGGGGGTCAATTGAAAGAACAAGGAATAATTTAAGAGGAAGGACAACAAATGAAAAAAACACAGCCTCTAACACGATATCACGGCTCAGACAGAAAAGGTGGACAAAGTAAAGGTACTCTCTTCAGTGCCCGCTGCTTGAAAATGGTCTTTTTGCTCCAGTGTTCTGTATAACCCACAGCATCTCTGTCACACAGCCGCAGATATAACACAGTGCGGAAGTAGATATGAATACGCTTAAATAATTCAGGGCGAAAGTCTAAAGAATTTGGGCTGCCTTAGTTACCTCCTGACATCCATCTTCCAGACACAGAAGAGGCCTAACAACTCACGACTGCTGTAGTTGGACTTATCAAACCTCTCTCTTCTCTCACAGAGATTAACGTCACAGGAGATCCGGACCACCATGCATTATCCCCCTCGCTCTCGCGGAAGCCGTGCCGTTAGAAGGCTGTCAGCATCTCCGTTAAAATCTGTATCTTCAGGCTCAAAATGCGAATTTGCTCCGGGGTGAAACTTGACATACAAGCTTCTGCCTTACAGCAACTGATTTAGAAAATGTATTAAGAGCCTCCTGTGGTAAAAAAGAGCAATAGAAAAAAAAAATATCTGAGACTATTATTATTATTCATTATAATTACTATAACCTTTGGTCTCGGTACAGTAAAATGCCTTTGCTTTCTGGGAGAAAAAAAGTATGCCTCAGGCACAGAGGCCAAGATTTTTAGTACTGGATAGCTAAAGCCAGACTCTTCAAGCTATGGCGGAGATTAAAGTAGAGATTGCCAAAGACATATATGAAAGATAAATACTTTCAGTTTTTCCAAAGGTCATTGGAATTACAATCCTGCAGAAATTATGTAACTTTTTATCTTAAGACACCGCTAAGCAGCTCTAGTGATGAAATTAATTTAAGCACATGCAACTGTCTAAGCCTAAGTTCAGTAAAAGAATAACTCGTACTGATTTCTGATAAAATTTGGCCTCCAGTCCACATAGATTCTTTTGGGAACATCGCCTCTGACTCCTCTTGATGTCATCCAATGCCATGCCCTTGGAAATCTCCTCCTTGTACAGAAAGTGGGATTCGGGAGCGTTTGCTTTGGAAAATGTATCTGAAAGGACCGACACCATTCTCGCTCCAGCATGAGTTATCTTACTGCTTATCAGCTGCGCTTTCAAGATCCTTGGGGTTTTTTAAAAGGAATATAAGTGAAGATTAAAAGGTACATTATGAAAAAAGACTGGGCAACATGGAGATGCGAAACAGGATGAGGAGGTGAAAGTGATTTTTCTCCTGCAATGAGTTTAATATAAATATTTTGTTTATGTTAATGTAATTATGTTAATGTAAACAGTGCAACATTAGCATTAACAACAGCACAACAAATCAGGAGGTGCGACGTGCCTGGCGCCCCGACACCGCTAACCCGTGGAGCCGCAGCACATCTGAGTACGGTCTCTGGTGCTGTGGGGCAGCGGGAGCTGCACGTGGCCAAAGCACTCGTGCACAGATCCACCCTGCAGGTCCAAAACGAACCCCGGGCGTGCAGCACGCGGGCGATCGGTGCCCATACAAAAGCCATTAGCAGCACTTCTGAACATTAAGACAGCCCAGACTGAATTTATATTGCTGGTCCAACAACTTAATCCAGCTACAGCCCCATCTGGAAAACCAGAGCCACACAAGCCTTGCTCCGTGCGTGACTTTTTCTCCCCAAGCCTTAAACAATGCAAAAGAGTTAATGTAGTTCCTTATTCCAAAGCTTTAGCCCAAATTCAGCTTCAAAGAGGAGTTCGCACGTCCCCATCGCGGTGCTTTCCTTCCACAGGGTCCCCCTCCCGTTAGGGCTGGCACACACCCCTGGTTGGAGACCCCTCCAGGAGGAGATGGCCGTAAGAGGAAAGCTGAGAGGGTTCCACAGGGTACGGAGGAGCCAGCGAAAAGGTGCCCGTGGCTGAAACATTGAACAGAGCATTTGTCTGGCAAGCCAGGAATCTAAGCGCACAGATTGAACACGATAACGATCATTCAGCACATCTTCTCCTGCGGGTTGAAACATCCTCCCCTCCTTCACAGGATGAAGATGTGAGGCCGTTAAGCAGAGAAAAGGGCTGAGGGAGCTGCGTAAGCTCTCGGGAGAAGTTACTATGCAAGTTAATATGAACAGATTAAGCCTCTCGGCAGCCACTCTGCCCGTCTGTCCCAATGCACGCACCGGAACCAAAAGCTGAATATGAAAGCTGCCGGACTGACAGTACCCGTTCGCCTCTTCTCCTTCCCAGCAGGGAAGGAAGACAGTTCAACTGCAATGCTCCACGAACGTGGGTGATCAGCAGCTTTCCCTCCTGAAAATAAAGACAAAACCAATTCCTAAGCGCCCCTAAATGTCTTGGGCATTTAGTATAAAGACAGTCAGGGTTCAGCTACTGGCGGCAGATGATATAAATCAGGAGCGAGACTCACCCAGGGGACTGCTGGCTCATCTAACTCCCGCACCTGCCTATAACATCTTGCTTAACCACTGTCATTAACCATCCCCTTTTGTGCAGCTCTGCATTCATTCACGAGTTGTTAAACGGAAAAGAAATACATTGATCTCCAGGATTTACCACTAGAGCACAACACGCGGCTGGGTTTATCAGGTGAAGGAAGCCTGTGCGCGCACACAAATAAAATCAGCCTCTGTGAGCTACACTTATGAAAGACATCAATTTATTTGGGAAGCTTGCGCAGTTACAGACCGCGCAATGCTTCTTCTGTGCATTATTTAAAGTCAAAGCCTCCAGCACCATCAGTTTGCCCTGACGGAGAGGTCCTATCCAGCGTCCCGAAATGAGGTTTATCGAACCGTTCTGCAGAACTCAGGAGAGCCATGTCCCCTCCTCGGTTCAAAACCCAGACAGAAAGGCTCCCACGCGCAGCCATGCGCTGCAGGTTTCCAGGCACAGTGGTTTCAACCACATGCTTATTATATTTCTCTACAAACATTACTATATTACCACAGTTAAGTTCTGTGGTTGTATTTTTAAAGCAGACTATTAATTTTACTATAAAACATGCATCTAAACCCATTAGACTGTGACGAAAAGTCTAAACCGAAGAACCTACTTGCCATTTTTCGTAAAAATAAGCCTGTAACAAGAGAAGAAAACAAAACCCCAAAACAGTGAAGTGAAAGCCTCACCGAGACCTCCTTGTGCACTACTGCTCACTACACCGGGACCTCTGCAGGTCTATGCTAGGGAAAAATAAAATGCAGCTTTCTCAAAGTGGAACTCGTTGGATGTCTCCTAACGGCCAAACACTCCACGTGACACTGAAAAGACCGTCTCTTGAGTTTACGTTAAAGGGCAAGGAAGTATGGAGCCACTGCTTTTGAGGGCAAATTAATCAGAGCCTGACAGGAGAAATAACTAACTAACCTGGGTTTTAGCGCGCTCTGTAAAAAAATCCAGGCTACGCAAATTTAGCTTTTCTGCCTTTGCGTGTTTGTAGCGAACTTTGCAGAAGTCTGGCATTCATGAATTACAAAATACAAATTGCCAAAAGGACGTGAAAATTTAAATGCCCAGACAATTTACATATTATTAATAATCACGTGTACGTATCCACTGGTCAGGCCCAAAAATGCCGCCCCACCAGTGCAGCAGCCCTGAGCCCACCACCCTGTTGGGTATCTCCCCATCTACCCAGACATCATCTGCTCCATCAGTCATTGCAGTATATTCCATTGTCTGGTACGAAAAAAAATCCACATTTGAGCAGAAGGTTAAGAGAGGGATGGGTCAGAAACTAACTGGGAGATGGTTATTGAGCTGCTGCTTCTGCCAGCACACACCCAGCAAATAACGTTGAAAAAAAATCTGCAGACATAATGCCATCTCAATGCAAGGGGAATATAAAATGTTAAAAAGCTGCATGACATCAACGAGGAGGCTCAACACACCAATAACCCCGCTACAGAGTGCACCGAAGAGAACAAACCGGGATGTGTGGGCACGGCACTCCTGAAAGTGCTCTTTGAAGAGGCCGTTGCAAGCGGCTGCTGTGCTGGTAAAAGCCCTGCCAGAGCTGTCTCCCCCCAGAAACACAGACAACTGAAGACGTTTTAAATCGCGTTTCACTCAACAGCAGCAGAAGAGGGGTTCAAGCACCGAAAACAGCAGCTGGAGGATAAACAAGTCAGTTGGTTTCAACACGCAAAGGCAAAGAAGATCAAGGATGAAATGGCCACGCAGAAACACGAAGAGCAGCACAGAAAGCAAACCAACCTCCAGGCGAACACGCAGCCAGACGCACTGCCCGTGTTTTTAAGACGTAAGGGCCAATCTCGCAACTCTGCAGAACAGTCCCTGCTAAGAGATCAGATGGCAGGAGGATCTATGTTAAACTGTTTCCAGAGCTTGGAAGCTCCCAAGTGAATTCTTGATAAAGCTATTTTCTCAACAGAAAATCATGTAGATCTGTGATTTAAAATTTAAAAGAACAGCCTTAAAACTACTGCCAGGTACCCTTGCGACGGGTCGCATGTGAACAGCCGTGTTCTGCACTCACTGAAGAAGCTCTTACAGCTGATGAAGCACGCCTGAAATGCACAGCAAAGCAAAAAGGGCCGCATCGGTACTACAACAACAAAAAAAATTACTTTTCCTCCATCTCTCCCTCCTCCCTAGCTTAGATTTATTTGTTCCTGGCAGAGACTTACTGAGGGTGACAGTTAAGGAGCTGATGGCACAGAACACCATCATTTTTCCCCACGCATGACAAATGCAACAAGAAACCACCGCCAAAACCAGCAGGCGAGGTGTCTGCAGGACTGCAAGAGGTCAGCTGTACCCGTATGATCTGTACCTAACATTTTGATGGAGAAAAGCACCATTTAGATGATTTCTCACACATTACAGTGGAGCAGCAGTTAGCACTGCTTGGTCCCAGCCCTGCATCAGGTGTGGCACGGCAAGGAGAGCACCTGGAGACCGCGGTCGGAGGGATGCAGCGGAGGCACGAGGGCACCTGGAGTGCTGACACAGCACCCAGAGCAGGAGGCAACGCGGTCACTGCCGCCGCAAGACGCAATCCCTATCACCACCTTCAACCAGGGGAAGCAGGTCTGAAACACCCCAAGGGTTAACATCACCTTTCTGACACGCAGGGAGTCTGACGAGGGGAAAGGGTTCATCTCAAATACTACGGTAGGAAGAAGGACCCACTTACACAACAGCAGAGAGCAGTACAGTTTGTGTTGAATTGATAACTCATCTAGACTTGGCTAAAAAGATGATACATTTTTTGCAAGTTCCAGGCACTCTCCCAGGAACACTGATGCAGCTTCTTGGTACGAATCCAAGCGAGCGAGCTCTCAGTCATTCTGCCTTGTTCTTAAAGATAGGAAGAAAAATGTCCTTTGTGAGTAATTCCAAATTGTTCTCCAACTGAATTAGCTGCAAGGATCTTACAGAGATTCACACTGAAATACAGAATCTCCTTCACCAGAAAGGGAGTTAAGGTTATTTTAGATAATACATGCAGTCCTATGTTTTTAGCCCCATGAACCTACCTTACAAGAAGCTGCAGACTACCATTGCTGCCATTTTTCAGTGTCAAAAGTACACACCTTTAGGCGGATCCATATACCAAAGCACAGAAGTGACCACTAAAACTTTCTCCATTCTTCTTCTGATGTGAACCTTTGTTTCCTGCGGTTCTTACTGAGTTGGGGTTTTTTTCCTTTAAAATGTCTTAAATCTGACATTTAGAATTTTGAAGTTTTCACAAGACCTCCTCTGCATTCTTCGCCCAACTGAACTCCCCTCATTTCATTTAGTTTTAGTAACCGTCTTCTTCCCCCTGCTCCCTCCTGTCTTGCAGTACCAAACATACACTGAACGAGTTGCAAGATCTTACCGCCTTGCAAGCTCACCGCTTGCAGCACTTCTTTCTTTTCTGAAAGCCCCATAATCTCTCTTGGACAACAGAGAAACGCTGTGGACAGAAATCTGCAAAGCAGCAGTACTCCTGATGGAAACTGGGTCTGAGGTAAGTAACGTACCATCGTCTCACGCACTCGTAGGTTCAAGCCAGCAAGCGCTGGAACTGGAGGTCGTGCCTTAACGAGCCCTTTGGCAGCACCGGTTGGTTTTCCACGTGCAGCCTGGACACCGGTCATCAAACCAGCACGAGCCGTGAGCCATCAGCTTCTCGCCCTCGCCCAAACGCTGCTCTGAGCTGCAAGCTGCCTGCAAGGGAAGCGCGTGCTCTCTCTCCTGTGGGAGATAAGGGAGGAGGATCGGGGGCCAGAGGCAGGCCAGCTGTGCGTCAGTACGCAGATTTAACATCAGCCTTAGGCTTCATCCACATATGGCAATAAAAATGAGGAAACTGCAAAACTTTCCAAGACTCACTTAGGCATTAATTCCACATAACACCTGCCAGTTTCAGTTCGTCCAGCTCAGCTGTCTGGGGAAAGGAGGAAGGTGGGACATCTACAAAAGGAAGTTTTATTTCAAGGCTTTAATATATAAGTGTCAGGGACTCTGAAGAAACTTCCTCCCAAGCTAACGAGCATCCGTTCTTGACTGCAAGCTTCAAGGGAAAGAGTCTCAACACATGCACGCAGTGTGCTCTCCACATCTGGCACGATCTGTAATGATCAATCAAGACTCGTGAGCACACCAGGAAAGAATTTAAGCCAAACCTGGTGGAACATGCTTTACCAGAGGAAGCACCAGGAGTCATGTCAGATACTTCAGAGATTTTTCTGGCTGCATCTGAGCTGAACGTTTTACAGCACTGGCTGTGCCTGCGCACACGGAGCAGAGATTTCTCATTTCATACATCATTTACTCCTGCGGTGATTCCACAAAGTCACAACATGTCCTTAATACACTGAAGAGGAGAAATCCATTCTTCTCATGATAATGGTTAAGGCTGGAGATATTGAGCATAGATTTCTCTGCAGAGCAATGCTACTTGCTACAGGATAATCGTACGTCCTTAATAGAGAAATACAAGGCAAACACAGAAAGCATCAACTCCTTGCAATCAGAGGACGATGGTTACAACAGGAGATTTCCCACAGCTCTTCGCAAGTTATTTATGTGTAAAGCTCCTGCTGTAAGTGGAGCGTAATTCTGGCTGGAAGCTATCAACAACGTTTTTAGAGAAGAACAGGTGCCTGTGGGTGGTCACTAGATGGTAATGTTAAGCATCCAGACCCTTTTACATAACTTGGGGTACTAACACCAGTTAAACCAATCAAAACAATTAGGACATTTGTTGGCAAGTTCAGCTTTGGCTTAAGCACCCTCCAGTCTGGATCTAGAGGTCTTCAACTTGACCTCTGCCATCACCCTGCTCCTGTCCCTCCTCCCCAGCCCCCCTGCAGACAGTTACGGCTCCCTAATACTGCAGAATGGGTACCCCTGTCCGTTTGCAAAGGTTTAAGCTCTATTGTAGACTGGTGCTAAAGCACAACTCCAACAATCACTGCAAAAAGGGGAAAAAGTATTAAAAATAAAAAATAAAAAAAGAGAGAGCAAGAGAAATAGGAAGGAAAAGGAAGATGACATGAAGAGTGAAAAAAAAAAAAGATTTCAAGTGTAACACTCTTAGTCAAGGTTGTCCGGGTGTTGATCATTAGAGCTGCCACACTGGGTCACACGCGGGACCCAAATAAGCTGGTGACAGACCTCTCGAGGAAAAGCAGAAAAAACAGGGCAAGCACAGCAGGATGCATCACCCTAACAAGTCCAGAGGGGTTAGGAAGGTGTAAAACCTCATCAGTTAAAGCCACACATGGAAATTTAACACAGGTCAACCAAACTTCTGTTGTCCACCGGGTCCCTGACAGCTGCCTTGGAATAAAATCAGAGGTTACGGGGAAATTTATATCTCCTAGAAGGCTGCACTACCATAAGAACGTACCGGTTACTCTGGTCGCAAGTCTCACTAGAGATACCGTGGTCGGAGCTGGCAGGAAGATGGCCGAGGGGGTGGTAAAAACAGTTCACTGACTTGCATTAGAAATTTGCTTGCATCTTCTGGAAGAAGCCAGAATTTTCTTTGAGGGGTGAGGGAGGAAGAACACAAAATTTAATCAGATGCTTAATGTCCCACCCCAAATCTATTTGGAAAAGTCTGGCAAAGGAAGTACACTTTAAAATGTTACCCAAAGAGAAGGGACCGGCAGTAGGACAGAGCATGTTAGAGTGAAAAATGAAATGAAGGGCTCAAGGGAGAATTTATTAAAAACCTATTACTATGAGATTTGTCATGCCTCCGTTTTCTTTCCCAAAACACTGATTTACTAGAGATTGGCAAAGATGGGAAAGGACACACTGAAAGAATACACAAACTAATGTATGTGTCTTGTATAATTTATACAAGATCGCTCTGCCTGGTGTCCTGAGGGCCAAGAACAGAGCCAGCAGCCTGGAATCACCCTGTGCTGCTTTAGCAAACAAACAAGACCCCAATTAACTTCACTAGACACAGACCTCAACAAAAATCCTGTGTCCTGGCTTACGCGCGCTCTACCTAAACAGCCTTGGACCAGCAATCTGTGTCTTGGGGCTTTTCTAACCCTCGCAAACGATTAGAAAATGTTTGATGCTAAGCAACAGGTCAATAAGCCCAAGCTGGTACGAGGTGCTCTCGGGCATCCCTGACTTTCTGCCCTGGACCTGCTTTCACGAGCCAAGCCAGCAGCCAACACCAGTTGGTCTGGGGGTCTTCCCAGTGGCTGGGTACAAAAGCAACGCCTATGTCTGGGTGCTTCATCTGCTGTAATCTGAACCTAAACATTCTGAAACATTTTAGGGCAAAATCTCTCACGTGTGCTACAAAAGAGCATCCCGTAGTCAAGCTCCTAGAAACGCCTCCTAGCACCTTTCAATATGCAACTCCTTTGCATACATATTTGCTCTTTCCATTTGGGACTGTGCCCAGCTGGACCCAAAACCTGCGCCTCCAATATCGCTTTCTTTGTACAGATGTTGGTCCTGTCCAGCTCCTGAGATTACGCGAAAGGGCACCCCTGGGGGCTGCAGCAGCTGATCCCCCACAAGCAGCACGGCGAGGAGCGGGAGCCACGCAAAGCCCCTCCGACAAATCCCCCATCTGCAGAGGCTTGGAACGAGCACCCTCGCACGCTCGGTGCTAAACGCTGCCATTCCACAGGGCTTCCAACAAACCCTCCTTACAAATTCACGGCCGCAGCTGACCCCCATTAGAAAGTGTTTTATTAAATTAAAACATCAATCCCAGAAATAGATGTTTGCTTAACGGACGTAAGTGATTTGGGGACCTCATGCTGCAAGCCGTAAAATGAAATCAAACTGTGGCAAAGCCGAAGAAATTAAGCCATAATGAGAAAGCAGTGGGAGGAACGCAGAGACCTCTGGCCAAAAGGAAGCTGCTTAGCACAGGCTTGGTAGAGACTGAAAGCTCTCAGGTATTCCACATCCAGACAAAAATTTCAGCAAGTGAAAGCAATTATCAAGCCACGCTTGGATAACAGGTACTAAGGATATTTGAAAATACAAAAAAGCCTGATTTTACAGACTTCAAGTGTAGATATTCTTTCCAACAGTTTTCTACACTTGCTTCTGTACGTAATTGGCTACATCACTTATCATTATGAATTGTTGGGGTTTTTTAAGCATGGGGATTGCATCGGTTCCAAGATGTTCAACTGAGACTCAAATCCTACCTACCTTGCACCACCACTGTCTTATTCCCTTTATTGGCAGCGCCGTGCTGCAAGCCAGGCTACAGGGGCTGTAAAAAACCACATCAACAGCCACAAACCCACCCAAAACAAAACCAAACCAACCAAACAAAAAAATCAAACCCCAACCAAAAAAAAACCACCACACTCTATCACTTCACCTCCAAAACCAGAGAGGATTTTGGACACTAATGCATCCCACATGTTCCACTTCCTTTCCCTTTAGAGGTCTACATGTTGCGGCATTCAGATTTTTACCCTTCAGGAAGGCTCAATCGCAACGAGCTTCGTGGAGGATTTGTCCCTCTAACTTGCCCGCCTGAAGAGGAGGCGCTGAATTGATGCCAATCCCCTCTTCTGACTCTCAGACCTGTTGGAAACATCAGTCCCAGCGACTCTTTGGAAAGCCACGTGAGCAAGGTCCCCTGTCAAGCTGCACAAAATCGCAGTTCAGATGGTTTTAAGGACTGAAACACGATACAAGAATTTCTTCTCAAAATCCAAACCTGCACCCTCCTTTTGCCCCTAAGAGAGAAGTTCTCTCCAACCCCAGTTTATTACAGATAACAGCCCTTAAAACTACGCTCCTCTCTCTTCCAGAAGCGCAGACGATACCCCCTGTCCAGCTGTCCCAGCCAGAGCAGCTTTAGTTCAGATGACGCAGCCTTGCTCAGAGGCACCCCAGCAGCCTTTTGAAGTGGCCGCATCCATCCTTTTTCCACACCAAGATAAGATCTCGAAGTCGGTTTGTGTTTATTTATCCATCCCACGGCTCCACAAAGCTGCTACACCTCTTCAGCAGGCACAGAGGGCAAGCGATAGCCGTCCGGCAGGCAGAGGTCGGGGCAGCAGCCCCTCGGGCAGGAGCGCTGGGGTTTCGCTGCTGTTCCGCACAAGGGAACCGCAGGAGCTTCGCAGGAGCAAAAGGGAAGAAATCTTAAGGATCAGTGATGCAGAACCTCCATATGTAACAGCACAAGTTGTCAGTCTACATGTATTAGAAAAAAAACATCTAGTTAATTAATTTTCTCAAGAAAATATGATTTTCCAGGGCTGTTACAGGGTCTGGCATTATTGAAGCTCCACTCCTACAGCAGACGCACTGGCTGCTGTGCCAGCGAACGCAGAACACGCTCTGTTTGCACACAAGGGCCCATCTGTTCCATCTCTCACAACTGGATCCAAGAGCTCCGCTGTTTTTATTTGTATTGCCATACCCACAGGAATGTCTTTATCCCATGCCATGGACAAGCATGTCTGAAAAAGAACACTGTCATCATCATTACTCAACTA
This sequence comes from Anarhynchus alexandrinus, assembly GCA_008711295.1. Taxonomy (NCBI): domain Eukaryota; kingdom Metazoa; phylum Chordata; class Aves; order Charadriiformes; family Charadriidae; genus Anarhynchus; species Anarhynchus alexandrinus. The sequence goes on from VUYV01000142.1 coordinate 1,675,748, forward strand.
TTTTTGCCCTCTCCCTCCCTGGAGCTGAACTCTGCCAGCCACCAAACACCGAGGACACAAACTCTGGGGCATTTCTCATCAGGCTTCAGCCCAGTTTGTCCACCGCCATCCACACGGAGCAACCGATAACAGAAGCGCTTTAGCTTTCAAAGCAGAAGCCTTAATCCTTGTATTTTATAATCTCACCACAGAGCAGAATAACCGAATTAAAAGACAGTGAGAAGCACAGGCTCTGCTGACCCAAAGCAAGTGTTACGATGTGGGGAGATTTACTCTTCAGCCAGTTGTGCATCAAGGATTAAATCACATCCCTGGGAGATCTCTCACCAATGCCTCAGCTTTCAGCTTTGAGATTAAACCAAATCGCAGTGTCCCATAACACCCCTGCTACCTTTGATTTCAGATTAACGTTCTGGGCACTGCGAGAGATGGTCACTGCCGCCTTAGGACCCCAAAGACCTTGAAAACGGCTTGCCAGCCATCTGAAGCCATTATCCATAACAAACTGCCTTCAGCTAAAGGCAAGAGGCTACAACTCTAAAATCCAAGATTTCATTTACCAGTTATTTGAAGACAGAGATATAACAACAAATACGAAAACAGCTTTGATTTTGGATTCCCTTTTCAGGTATCTTCCAGTTTGCACTCAAACTCAGGACCCCACGTCCTGTTTTCAGGCCAGCCTTTCCCAGCGTTAATCCTGACACCAGCCAGAGTCACTTCTTACCTCTCCCTTCTCAACAGGCTTTCTGGGGAGTATAACACATCCCGTTGTAGTAACTGCTGTTATTCGGGCAATACCCTGCCTTCCACAACCTCTCCTTTATGCCAATGCCAGTGAACCCGAGCAAGTTTTTGGACTCTTCCTTGAGCGGTGCAGACACTGCCGGTATAACAGTCTTTTGACTGCAGATGTTTCTAGGTGGTGCAAGCACATGGCATCCCGCCGGGGTGCATTATTCCTGCATACACAGGCGCTGCAGAGCTATGCTGCAGTGCAGTTGGGCGCCAGGGCTTACCCTTTCCCCGCTGTATCCTCCTCCTGCCTCTAATGGCTCTAATAATGGCTTCAAACTGGAAGAGGGCAGGTTTAGATTGAACATTAGGAAGAAGTTTTTCACTCTGAGGGTGGTGAGGCACTGGCACAGGTTGCCCAGAGAGGTTGTTGAGGCCCCATCCCTGGAGGTGTTCAAGGCCAGGCTGGAGGTGGCCTTGGGCAGCCTGGTCTGGTGGGAGGTGTCCCTGCCTATGGCAGGGGGGTTGGAACTCGATGATCTTCAAGGTCCTTTCCAACCTAAACCATTCTATGATTCTATAGTGCTGTGAGGTTAAGACCAGATTCAGCAGTGGACAAACGCTACAACCCGTGACCAGCACGAGTTCTCTCTGCATCCTCGACTGCGAATCCCACCGCAGCACAGGTTGGACCTGGCTCGAGCCCGACCCAGGCAGAGCAAAGGAAGGGGCGCAGGGCTCAGCTCCCCTGCAGCAGGGCTCAGGATGCCGACCTGCCCCTGAACACGAGCACCCCGAGGCTGTACATCATCCAGGTTCAAAGGGGATCCATCGAGCTGACAGCACAGGCACCGGAACCAGCACGAAGGGGAGGGAGAGACCAAAAATCCGGCCCCGAGACTTCAGTCACATAAATCAAATGCTCACCCCTCAGTTTATACCCCTCTCTAACCGGCCACACAGGGCTACGCAAGAATTAGTGAGTTGGTATTTCTGAATTACTTAATTCTCTAAGTGCTCTGTAAAAATAAGATTTTTATTAAAACTTACCTGTTTTACCATTCAATCAAATGGCAAAATGGCCAGGAAAGCATTGCCTTGTGAGCTCTCCTACAGTTCAGCCAGCTAAAGTGGGTTTTCAAAAATATTATATTAAAATAAATCCTTCTGAAAGGAATCGTTAAATTCCTACCATAGACACAACTTGTTTTAATGACACAGAATTACATTGTAAAGCGTCTTATGTTTTACATTTCAGTTTGGTCTGTTTATACTCTGCAGCATCTGAAGTGTATCGTATCGACGTACACATTAAATACAACTGCTACCAAAAAAAAAAAAAAAAAAAAAAAAANTGGTTTCTGGCATTAACAAGGGAGCCCATCTTGCAAGACTGGAAAAAACCGAGTCGTGAGGATCGCCGTGCAAGGGGAATAGCTGCAGAGCGGAGACTGGAACGAGTGCGGACTTGCCAAATTCTGCTCAGCAAGAGCTCCACAAACTGCCACAACGTGCACATGCAGAGGGAAGGGGGAAGATTCAGCTGCAACCAGTGCCTGCAGACACTAGAGACAGGGCAACAAGCTACAACAGGTACGGCACATCCTTGGGGGTGGGAGGTACCATCACCTCCTAAGAACTCCACACATCCTGATACTAATAAAAATACTGGTCTAAAGTTCCACAGGTGGCTCAAGCAGTCCATGTCATTTTGGGTCCAGCTTTAAGCACTTTACTTCTATTTTCTGATGCACCGAGACCCTGCAGACACTCTGTTAAGTAGCCCAAAGATGCGTAAGACCGACGGGATCTTCCAGCCTTGCCTTCTGCAGCACCCAGACGCTGCAGGGCAGAGGGTGGGAAGAGGAGGAATTCTGAGCATCGGAGCCATTCAGTCCAGGGTATGAGAAACCGTCCACCTGAGGCCTGGAACGCTTTAAACATTAATAGTAGGGATTATATATAAAGGAAATGTCTTTCATTTTCCTGCAAATATTGATGCCATTTTGCCAACGTTTGGCTCAAGCATTCCCTTCTTATTTTGGGCCTCGCTTCCACACCCAGAACACTGGGTGCAGCTCTTGTCATCTCCACTTTAAAACAAACAAACGAGAGTATAAAACAATCTAGCAATGCAAAGCAATAGGATATCAAAGATTTAAAAAACGCTTTTTATATAGGAGAAATAAAATAAACTAGAACTCTTCACCCTGGAAAGGCGGCAGAGGAGCTCAGAAGACATGAAAGAACTCTGCAAAGCCGAATGACAAAAAGAGAAAGCAAGCTACGGTTAACTCATTGCTCCTCCCCAGAAGTCGGGAGCACCTAAGAAGTCACCAGGTAGCAAGTTTACAACTTGCCGAAAGACAAAAGGAAAGCCTGCCATGGTCTCTCCCCAAAGCCTGGCTACTGGCAGTGCTGGGGAAGGTGGTCCCTTGGCTTGGCCGCGTTTGGAAGTCACGCTCTCACATAACCCCAGGACTGCCACGGGGCACAAGCCCTCGCTGGGCACTGCGCGCATGATTCTGTGCCTTCTTCACTCTCCCGTGGCTGCTGTGAGCACTTTCTTGGCCGCGTTGCCCAGCTCAGTTGTGTGCAGGTGAGTTAGCGCTGCCCAGGGAACCTAAATGCTCTTTGCAAAGAGTTTCCACCGGAATAAAGCGTTTGATTCAAGTGTCTCGACAATTATTCTTCTCCGTATCATGTAGTTAGGAGTCCACCTCTTACCAGACCCGCAGAGGGACTAAGAAGCCACTCAAAGTCCCTGCGCAACACAGCCCAGGGGGGAAAGGCTGAGGAACAACACAACCGGGTGATATTTTAGGCAGTGGAGCAGCAGTTCTCCCCATCCCTCTGTCGGCTCGACTTGACATACTTTTCTCTCTGCAACGGGTCAATAAATTTCTGGTTTATATATGTAATTTAAAACATATAAAACTTTTAAAACAGACCACAAGACTTCCTCTAGACTTCTCAGATTTACTATTCTTAGTGAAGAATGGAAGTTAAAAAGAGCTGAGTTTTGACTCAAAGAAAAAGAAATGCTATTAAAAAAGCAACCAGGGACAATAATTGCATAGAACAAAGTTGTTATGGGAGCATTAATGCCCTGAGGTAGCTGTGGGCAGTTTTTTCTCACCTACTTGTCAGTTCTTAATTTTTAACTTAGTTCACAGATCCTGCCAAATCCCCAATGGGCTTCGCAGACTCAACATATGGCTCCACTGCAACGCAAGTACCCACAGGGCAGGGAAGTTTTCATCTCATTCCACTCAGGTATTGGAAGAATTCAAGATTTCAGGCACAAACAGACACGTTGTTCTTACAAAATATTTATCACTACGCAGGGTGAGCAAAGAGAACGTTTTAGTACCTTCTCTGACTAAATGAATGGACCTTCATCTCTACATAAACTTGTTAAGATGATCAGCTCAGACAAGACTCAAGTCAGAAGCTCAGACTAACAACGTGTCCTCCCCTCCTGCCTATCAGGACATCATAATACTTTAAATAAGAGCAGAGCATCTATCAATTTCTGAGCACGAGAAAGCTCAGATCATCAGTTTCTTGCAATGCATGAGCTGCGCCCAACTCAGGTCCTGGATATATAAATGATTTTGCAGACGATGCAAATGAAGTTAAGATAGAAACACAGCTTGCAGACCAGAAACCAGCACCGGCAGCGCGCTGCCAGCCTTCAGCAACCAAGCGAGTCTTGGTTCTCTAAACAAGTTATAAACCCACCGTGCCTGACAAATCAGCTTTCACTGTATAAATTCAGGCATTTCAATGGCTGGGATGCCCCATGGTCATTCTGATCCGGGCGCACATTACGCTGACTTCGCACCAAAGGAAACGACCGTACACGAGGCACGGCAACAAGCTGTGACCGTGCGTGTTTGCGCTGCTTACCCCAGCCCCGGGGACAGCACTGCCCTTCCAGCCCCGGACGCTGTTCTGCAGAGTTAGATCCCCCTACTAAGATGGTACCAGACCCAAATCGGACATATATTATTACTACGGGAGCCCATTTTAAAGAAACAAGGCCCCAAACCAACCCAGCCAGTGTTTATTTGATGGCACGTACATACATACGACTCCATGCATCTCCTGGCTACCAAACTAGGAGTGCGTAAAAATAGAAGCAAATGCACCTCACCACCCATCTGCTGCTCCAACCCATCCACTGGGGGATCTCCGGATCTGCTGCGCCATTTGGCAGTTCTCCGCAAGGATGTTCCCGAACATCCCATGCTCCTGAACACGATGCTCAAGAGCCCCAAAGCAAGGCACGCTGCTCCTTCTCCTTTCAGAGAAGCAAAGAAGTAGATTTCCTACAAATGTTAAACTGTGATTAACATTCCCCCAAAGCCCTGTCTGAATCTTGTCATCTACCAACTGCCTCCGCACTGAGCTGCACGGTTCTACCCTGGCTGCAACGCCAACACAAGGCTTTGTAATACAAAGGAGTCTCTTGAAGGACAAACGATGTTTCTTCAGCTCTGTGTTCTTCAACCCTCTGTCAGGTGAGTGTCAGGAGAGGGCTCAGCCAGGGGAGCACTGACGCAGATACTTTAAAATTATATAAATAAATAAAGAGCCCATTTTTTACTCCGCTCATTCTCCCCCTCCCTTTAAGTAGGTCACTCTGCCTGCTATGGAAATCAGCTCCTCTTCAAAGCAGGTTTGCTCATCTCCTTCCTTATCTCCTTAATATTAGAAATGTGCAAAGCACTGTAAGAGCAAAGGCTAATTTCAGACTAATTTGATTTAGTCCTGGCATGGGTATAAATACGAAACGGTATTTACTTGCCAAAAAAAAATCTGAAACCTGAAAAATTAACAAAAACTTGCAAGGTATCTGCCATACAGTTAATTCTGAATTTGGTACATAGCTACAAGTCCAAGTCCCCAACAGATAACACAATGCAAATGAAATACAAAGGGTCTTTGTGACCTGGCAAGGGGGAAAAAAAGAAGAAAAAAACCCTCTTGAATTAGACTGTAAAAGCTCAAGAGACTTATGTGAGAGAAGCCCAGCTCATACCAATTTCAGCCTGAAAATTAGGCCCTACCTTTTTACTTCTTTAACCTAACATACAGCCTTCCAATTCATACTGCCAATTAACAAAGCACACCAGACAAGCCGGATCCTAACCCCGCTGAAGTCCCTGGAAACAACGCAGCCTGCACCCGTAATGATGAAAGCACGTCCCTTGGGTTTTTCCCAACCCTCCCATATGAAGGGATGCAGGCAGGATCCGCTCATCAGAAGAATTTACAATCCAGACAGGCTGGGCTACAGGGTTTTAAAGATTATCAACAGTTTGAGCTGTCCCCATACAGACGCAACAGGAAACCTTCGTGCCAATTGAACCAAGCAGCTGCTTCTAATTTCAGCCTCCATCACTGAACAGGCAAGGGACCGCCGCGGGGGGGGCTGAGCTTTCCTCGGGGGCACGGGCACCCCGGGCTCCTGCAGACTGCAGCTCCTTTAAGGAAACTCTGGGCGCCCGGCAGGATTGAGTATGCATACTGCAAAAAAAAAAATGCCACTAAAGGCATGAAAAGAGATTCCAGTGCTCACAGAAGGCAAATACTGAAAGGTTTTATCTAATAACATCCAAAAAATGAGTCAAAGAAAATGAACCACAAGAATTTCATTATTACTTGAATGCCCCATCAGCAATTTTGTTAAAAAAAAAAAAGAAAAAAAATCAGCGTTTTAAAATTCAAGTGTAAAGGAATTTCCTAAGAGTGGAAAAGCATTTGCCTTATGCACCTCTGAAGATAATCGCGTGGTACAAGTCCCTGACACAGCACGTTCAGCAAAGTTCTCCTAACTCACAATTGTGCAACTTCAGCCTGCTCTTTTGCTCCATTGATCCACTCAGAAGACTCCCAGATGAGCTTTTTTTTCCCCCCCAACTTCTTGCGATTCGACTCTTAAGGTTTTAAGCCAAGGCTCAGCATGGAGGTGTGAGAAACGCAAGGGAAGGAACAGGCAAAAAAAGGAAAAATATCTTCTTTAAAAAAAAAAAAACAAACCCACAACAAACTTTTTGGGGAAAAAGAGAGAGGCTGTAGGTCTGATGCTGCCTCTAACAGCAGCAGCGTTTTGCCGTCCAGACAGCAGAAAGGGAGCCTACGGCTAAGAAGCAAGAAATAAGCTCCGTAAATAGGTAACCACATTAGGTCTGCACAGGAGGAGCTGTTGCTGGTTGGCAGTGTTCAGCACGAGAAGGACCTGCAGCACATCGTACCCCTGGCACCACAGTCTCTTCTTCTAAGTCAGAAGGAACTGTTTTGCAGGATATGAAGTGAAGAGACTGTAATCAAAGCTTTCACTTACATTCAAGCTTCCTTAAGAGTTTAAGGATTTGGTTCCAGACTTGAGTACTGTCCACTGCACGTAACCCTAAAGCACTGCCCATACTTGGACATGCTCATAAGCCGTGTTCACTGCCAGGATATACCTGCCAAAGACTGAGGTTTAAAAAAAAAATAAGTAAATAATTGCAATAGGCCTGGAGGCTTCTGAATTTAGAAAGCGCATTATTAATATTAATATGTATCATTTTATAGTAGGAAGAAATAGAGAAAATAGACAGCACTGTGCCTTAAGCCCTGGAATCAAGTGGGAGTTTTGGCAGCACAAGCTGGAGAAGACAGCAGCAGCTGTCAAGTCACAGCTGGAGTTGCCTCTGGTGAAGATGATTGAGAAATGGGATTACGAAAAAAGAAAAAAAACAAAAACCACAACAGGTAAAATTCAAGGTAAAATGAAATGCAAGGAGGACAGGCAACTGAGGTAACAGGCTTTCCTTGCTTGCAGAACATCTAAGTTGTTCCGAGTTGCATATTTCCCTTTTTCCTTCAAGTCCAGCCACTGCTTCCTAACTTACGCTTCACGAGTTCTTCCTTTTTATTATCACTTCTTGTCCTTTCTCAGCTCTGTTTTGCAGGGAGGTCCATCAGACTATAAGGTCAATGGCCTCGATAATATCTACGGGGCCTTAAACTAGTTCACACGGTCCCATCACACTGCCCCTTGGAGCAGCCAAACGGACCACAAAAAAAACCACCCTGTCACCTTCTTCCCCACCTTCTTCCCCGCAAGCCGCTTGGGAAGCTTGCAAAGCTGCTGCCTTTCAAACAGCCACATTTCCCCTATTATAAAATTGTTAAAAAATCCTAAGAATTAAAAAAAAAAAAAGGGGGGAAGAGACAAATAGAGCAGGAACTCCCAAATCGAAAAGCACTCTGCATCAACCACCCCTGGGTATGCCCGTGCTGACTCAGCATGAATCTGTGCCACAAACCAATACTCACTGAAAATACATGTGTTCTCCAGCACTGCTGCTCCTCTGCCAAGCCCAACTATTTCTCCTTCCACTGGGGACCTGTATATCAAAAACCTTCTAATGAAGAACAGTACGAGGTGAGCGCTTAATGCCAACCTGCAAAAATCACTGATACCGCTCAATTCTCAAACATTAAAAAAAAAAGTCACCAGCCGTTAGCTTGAAACTAGGACAGCTGCAGCATTTAAAATACCTACTACAAATGAGAACTACTTAGGCACATCATAATTAGTAAATGGCAAATATTAGGAGTTATGGGAAAAGAGATCGTTAAAACAGATTTTAATAGCCCAGCGTTTCGTACATTCAGCTGTGAAAATCCAGTCAGCACACACTTCGAGCATTAAGCCTACATTAAGAAACAAACTGCTTCATTTCTGGAGTTGTAAAAACAAAGGTTAAATATCTGCTTCAGCACAAAAGCTGTAATTTTTCCACAGTGACTGTATTGTTTTGCTTTACGCAGCTAATAATACCTGCCCTGGCTTCATACCCACACATCTTCTGAACGCTCTGCAAGGCTAACAGTTTAATCATCAAACCTGCAAAAATTCCCAAGAACCACATTTGGCATTAAGGTTTCTGGAAGTAACCTATCTTTTTAGATATATGTCATTTATGTAAAACATCGAATGGAAAATAACACTTTCTTTTGCAGACAGCTATTTTTCCACCACTTTTAACAAAACCACCAAGCAACTGCACTGCATTCAAACGCTCCTGGAGTGAACCAGGGGTACCCCCCAGGACCCCGCTCCCTGGGGCCACTGCTCCCCGCCCGGACACCGTGTCCCATGCCCCCTCTCCCCACCGATTCCCACGTTGCCCACCCACGTCAACCTCCTCATCTCCCCGCCCTGCTCTGCTCCTGGGGTTCCTCAGCCCCATTTTTTTGGAGCTGCCAGTTCAGTCTCTTCACTCCTTCGCCCTTTTGTAGCAGCTTTTGTCTCACCGTGGGAACAATGCTATGTGTTTTTCTCATACTTCATCTCCAAAAACATCTGGACCGGTTTTCTGGGATTAAAGATAAACATGATCTTGACAGTATCTGACCATTTCAGCCTAATTGGAAAAATTCTAAACAAATTAAAGCAGTTTCTCATGATGAGAAAGGCTGGGCAGCATCAGGGGAAGTTGCTAGCAGAGATGCCTACACCTGGGTGTGCAGCTTTGGAGTCAACCACTCTCTTTGGCTATCCAGTTCCAGTAACATTAATTGGAGCTGGATATTTCGGGATATGCAGTTCTGGTAATCATAATTGGAGCTGGACATTCAAGGGAATTCCAGGATTTTCTAAACAGCTGCACAAAGAGCATAAATTATGCTGGATGCCTCAAACTGGGATGTGATGTTGAAGTTTTATTCCTTTCCGTTCATCGCCTCTTTCCTCATTGCAGCTTGGCAGCTGGTTCTAATTTGCAAGGTCTGATGCTGTTCTACAGGATCAAACAGGCAGCATCAGTAGGGAAGAAAATTGGTGGAAGGAACATAGCATTAATTAGTATTTGGAAGTGGAGCAACTTCCTGAGAAAAGACTGATAAAAGTGTAAAATCCCATTTTACTGTCTAACCCCTTTTATGTCTGTGCAGAACAGCTATTAAACTCCCCCAGAAAGTCAATTATTGATTCAGTGCTTGATCCAAAGACAACTGAAGTCAATACGACCTGACCCCAGTAACACCTTCCATGTAAGACATTGTAAAAGCCGGTAACTACCTTTAGACACTCCTGACAGGGGCAGATTTCTAAATGAAAGCTGTCTGCATGCCCATAAATCATCTGCATGATCCAGCTGTCATACTGTCCCTTCGTACCACAAGCACTAATCAAACAGCTCCACGTCTGAACCATCCTTCTTCACGTTGGAGAAAGCAGCTCACCCATCCCTGGCCCATTAGGTTCATTATTCATTTATTTCTCCAGATACTGCAGGTTTGTCTCTGTCCTCCACCTGCAGAGCTTAAAATCCAGCTCTGTCCCTTTGGGCATTGCCCACGGTCAAGCAAATCCGCCTTACCCAAACAGCACCTGCCCCCCCCCAGCATCTGCTCCTCCGAATTGATGCTCCTGGTCCCCCACCTTCCCACAATACACGGTGGGTATTTTCCTAATTTTTAACCAACCCTTGAAGCTGTTCCCCCCATAACTCACAGGGGCAAGTGAAGCTTCCGGAGGCAGATAGGACAGTGCCCAGACAGGAGCTGCTGCCCGCCCCCTCCCCAGCCCTCAAAGCCCATGGAGACCCTTCAGCTGCGTGACTCGGCTCAGCAGGTTGCTCCTGGATGAAACTTCACCACTGCTTTCTGCTCTCACCATCCCTGCAGTCCTCCCTCCAGCTTCATTTGCACATCTTCCTCCTCTATTATTTCATTTTCTTACACATCTTCCCTTCAACCTAGTCGACATATAATTAATATAGATTTAAACCAACATGAGCTTTAAATCCAAAAGCCACAGGGAATTAACACAACATTAGGTCTAATTCTCCCCCCATCTTCTGCCTCATTCTGTCGCATGATTTATCTCGCTAAATGATAAGTAGTTTGGGAATGGCCTGTTTCTCACTGGTTTATAGCACCAAATATATGGGACATGAACCAGCCAGGGCCAGTGGGCAGGGTCATAATGTAAGTGAGTGGTAATCACTTAATTAAGGCTACATTTCAGTCGTTTGTTACGACAAGGAATAAGAAGCAAGGCAAACATATCTCCTATTCTTTCTTGCTTTTTCTGTTCCTACCTCTTAGTTACAAATATTTTCAAAAACACGCCTGCCACTTCTTCTTTGTTCTCCCACCGTTTCCCACATAGAAACCTCTTCATCCCTCTCTGCCCTTGAGACATTCACTCAGTAATACATAAAGGAATTGAACCCGTAACTAGTGTATTTTTTCCTAATATTATTCTAAGTTACTTGTCCAGCATCGCACAAAAAGTTGGAGGAAGAACTGAGCCCTACCCCTTTGCTGCTGAATGCCTGCGCCCTTCACGGTGACACCGGTCCCTCCTGGCTACAGGAACAACAACTTCAAGCAAAGCGAAATTCCACATTACGGCGTTTGGTCTACACTTCGCAAAGGGCAAAGTACAACGTGGCCGCAGCCTTGACTACAGCTTTAGACAAGTGTAATGGTTATTACTATCACTGACTTGTCAGTGCAAATATGAGAAACTGAAATAAAATCTAGCAGAATAGGGGTTTTATGTTCCAACCTATTTAAAGCATACCATGTTCCAGCGCACTTCACTAAAGGCGGTACACACTGAAAACACACAAAGGTCAACAAAAATTATTTTAAAACAAATAACAGAATATAAGCAAGCTTTAAAATATCATTAAATGGCTTTTCATGGGTTTTTTTCCTCCTTTGCTTTGTGTTTTTGGAGTATGATCAAGCAATTGTTTTGGAAGAATTTGCAGTAATTTGGCGCAAACATGAGTGCTCTTATGATTTAATTTAAAGTGTAATGTAGGCAAAGACCCAGAAAGAAATTCTAATTGTTTCATTTTAAAATTAACCTCCTTGCTTCATCTTTATGTTCTAAGAATGCGTACAACCACAGCGAGCTGTTACACGGCCCGAAATACTGCACGAGCAAACAAAGATTAAAACAAAAGTTAAATAAATTCTGACGACCATCAGGTACAAGACCTTGCTTGACTCTCTCATGCTCTCTGCAGCTTGAAGAAACATCCAAAATAACTCTGCCGAGGCACTGCCGGTGTCTGTTAATCCACTGTTGATTTTTCTCTTGTAATGGTTTTCCGCTTTCTGTATCTCAGCAGCACTTGGACATGCCAAGGAAAAGCAATTTGGATTTCCATTGCCCGCAAACGCAGAAAGGCCCTACTGTTACATAGAGGGGATGGGAGAAAAGAAAATCCTGTACCCTGTTGGGGTGCTGGGGAGCGGAGTCAGGGAGACTCAGGATGCTCAAGGGCCCAAAGGTGGCACAGAGCAGAGCCGGCGCCCAGCTCTTCTGCCTTCCCGCCCGGAGCCTTTCCCTACCAGACCCCACGGCAATCGCACTACAAACCGTGGGAAGGAACACAGCCATTCCCGCTTGCACGTAAACTGAGGGTGCTAAAGGGAAGAGGGACCGAGGATTCCCCTTCCTTCCTCGGCGTCAAATGCTGACACATCACACAGTTGGTTTTACTGCGCTAAAATTAAGTAATCAGGTGGAACAAGGCATGCCAGCTGTGCAGTAAGAAGTGGTGATTTACTATGGATGACACAGCCCCGGCTTTTTAAGAGATCTTTCATTTTCCCATCAGCAGGAAGAGCAGTGCTTTTACACAACAGCCTGGGCCGGACAACCTAATAAGATCTGTTTTTAAAAAAATCTGTTTACCAAGAGTTATCACATTACTCCTGTATTAGAGATGCTGTGAAGCTGTAGGTATTCCCTGTTCCAAGGGCGAGCCAGTGCCGTGCTATGGCAGATCGCCTTTAGCGCGGCACTCCGTGGGTACCAGGCATCCGAGTGACCCACAGGGGGCGAACCCCCGGGAGGGCAGCATCGTAGGAACTGGTACTCATCACACAGAGCACAGACCACCAGGTTTCTAAAAAGGAAAAGGCAAACCGTGATTTTCTTGATCCAATTCACTCCTGATTTCAGGGACTTGTCTTTCTTTTGCAGATAACTTTCCATCTCCCCACCGACACAAGCATCGAAGCTGTAAGAGTGCGTCAGAGGTGCGGTGTGTAACTGCTCAGTGAGAGCAGAGGCTCAGCGTAGCTCTCTCCCCGCACGTAACGTTTTACGTAGGGCTCTCATTGCATCATTACCGCATTATTTTTAGATAACCATCAGTGAATGTCAGAACGTGGGTCGATAGCTATTAGATTTATAGGCAGAACTAGCTACGCTTCTAGCAATAAGATGTAAAGCATTCAACAATTTCTTGAAGAAATTTGACCATAGGGATTGGGGGCTAGAAAATACGTTTCCTGGTACTCCCAAAACTGTTTAGGAAAAATAATATTGTACCGCCAGGATACATTACTGAAGCTGAATCACGGCTGTTGACTCACAGTAGGGTCAATACTATGCGTATTCCGTTTGAGCAGCCCTTTGCAGACTTCGCTAAGGACATCTTACCAAAAAAAAAAAAAAGTCTCCCTTTTAAGTTAAATATTTCAACACGCAGAATGTCCTCACCTACCCCGGGATTCGGGTGTATCTGTAGGAGCTGGGAACTGGCAGCCTGCCAGCCTGCCGTAACATCTGGACCAGATTGTTCAGTTTTAGATAAAGATTAGTGGCATAAATCACAAAATGAGTAAAACCTTTTTAATTACCTGAGAAGGCTCGTTTCTTTCTTTCTTTTTTTTTTTTTTTTTGTGGTATGCCTTATTAACAGGTAGATTTGCTCACAGGCTGCATATTGCATTTTCTTACTAGAAGCACATGTGCTTTCTGCCAGGAGAGACGTAGCAGGGGAAGATGGTGGCCAAGGGTAGACCAGAAGGACTCCCCAAAATCCAAGCACATTGACAGCATATGCCCAAAGCCAACTTCGTCTGTCTGTCCTCGCTGATCAAAGAGGAAGATCTCCAAGACGGCAAGCGGGGCACTGTCGTCTCAGCAACGCCTGCTGCCATTCCAGAGGCCTCGGGGCATCCAAGATGCTGCGCGAGCCCAGCAGATGTGACACTCCACCGACGGCCGAGTCGTGCCCTTCTGGAGCGGCAGCTGGAAGCCAGGCACGATGCCTTCGGGTGCTGACACGTCACTAGGTGCCCGTGTTTTGCCAAATACATCCAATTCCAAATGTCTCTTACTGGAGACACAATACTGCACCACTGATCCAGACTGAGGCTTGGAAATAATACTGTAATTCACATAATTACAGCACTTTTTTTTTTAGCCTTAGAAAAATATTCCTAAAAGCTGCCTGACTAATTTGGCAGCGTAAAACTAACGTACCTCTGTAAGTTTTACCACCGAGATAAGGTTCCGTTTCTCCATTCAGGCAGACCTGAATTAATATGCAAGACTAAAATACCAGCGTTGTCACTATTTTCTAGTCATTGCTGTTGCATCTCATGAATCCTGTGTTGTCTCTGCATGATAAATGTGTTAGTGGCTTATTACTCATTCATTGCCAATGACAGTGAATATTCGGATGATGATGCCAAACAACTATCGAAAACAAAAATTATCTATCAGTTCCTAGTCAGCAGGGTTGTAAACTAAATGTCACGTTAACGTCTAAGCTTCCAGATACTTCCTAAACCACTATCTGAAGCCTCATCTTTTAACTCTATTATTTCTCTGAGAAGTATTTCTTTTATTCGTTCTTTGATGGGTATCAGACCCAATTTCCACGAACCCGATGAGAATAACTTACAAGACAGCAGCTCTCAGGTGTCTCGAGCCTATGCCGACCACTCCCCCACAGTTCGTGAGTTTAGGCTGAGAACTTCTAAAAGCATGTATTGAATCTGGATCGTTTGCATTCTTCCCAACAGGAATACGGCAACCAAATCTGTTAGGTATATAACAAATATTAAAGCTGTGGGTTTTTTATCAAGTAGCTATATAAGGCCATACAAAATAATACAGTTAGTTTCTACCTCAGAAACATCACGGTTGGGGGATAGACAGGGAAACAGCATCTCAGATCCCGTGCGATAACCATCAGTTAATACAGTCGTCACATCCCCATAGCGTATCACTTGATCTCCACATCATCATTTCTTATATCAAAGGATTTCACCCAGTGAGGCTGTGCTTGTATAAAGAGTTATTTTATTTCATTAACATGATTAAACTTTGGGCCCTTCTGCCTACAAACAGCATTTCCCTACTCTCAATTATTTACATATACTTGTTTATCTTAATCAAAGAATTTCTTAGCACTTTGCTTAATCTATTACCTGTTAAAATCTTGCTATTACTAGTCTGTGGGTGTAACGCTACTACATACTATTAAATGGCTGATAGAACTGCTTTTAATCTGCCTTATTTACATATAGAAATTTTCTACTAAGTAGTTAGCTAAGTTTGTAATGTACTTTGAGGATGATAAGTGTTATAGAAGATAAGCATTATCTTATCCTTGTGGGAAGTAAATCCACATATCTCTAAAGTGTTTTAAGTTAATTAAGTGCCACTTTACAAGGGGGATAGCAAGACCGTGCAAAAGGCTGCGTTTCAGTATCGGCCTCAGTGTCCATATGCAACCCTCACAAAGTTAATTTCCTAATTGGATAAGCAGACGAGAGCGCAATCTGTATGCAGGGAGGCTGCTGGCATGCACTTGTTCATATCTCAGCATGTGCAAATAATTCCATGTGCAAAAGCACAGATGTAAGCTTGTTTAAAAAGCGAACACAGGCTTATTTAACCACCAAGGAATTTAAAGTTCCTCTTCAACTTTTAACATTCAGTAAAGCGGCAGTTTATTGTCTGTGCACTTCTTTAGTATGAAGGGAAACCCCCTCTGCTCACCCGTTTTCTGGCCAGCTTCTGTGGCTCTTCACTGGCCTCTCATTTACAACTTCCAAACAGCTTCTATTCTCCCTGATCTTATACATGATCCTGTTGCGAGTTTACAAAACAAAACTTAAAAGAAGATCTTAGGATGAGTCAGCAGTGCCCTTTCACAGTGTTTTCTGTCTCGGTAATATTTAGCTTGAAGTAAAGTTGGGGTTTTTTTCTATTTTTTGTTTCACACTACTCGGGAAGACGCCACATCGTTCCCGTCTCGCTGCTGCCAGGCGGCTCAGCGCTTCCCAGATTCAGCTGTTGTTGTGTATCAACCAAAGAGCACTAGAGAGGGAGTTTACAGCCTTCGTGCTCCTTGGAGGTTTTAATCCAAGACCCAGCCCTCTGCTGAACACGCAGAAGGAGACAGGGAGGTGTTTACCCCGGCACACCCGGGGGGCGGCTGGGTGGAAGGGTCCCTACAGCACCAGTGACCAGCAGAACCCATCTGCTCATTTGTTCCAGGTGCTCACCTATGGTAGACGTGGATGATTGTTTCCCCACATGCAAACCAGTGGTTTTAGAGTACTCTCCCTCCTGCACTTCTTATTCTCAAACTAGCAGCACTATTTAATTACTAAAGTATTTATATATTGACTTAAATAGCTTCTGGCACACAGGATTTAGAACAGGGGATTGCCCACTTTTGGGCAGTCAGACTCAGAAGGACGAGGACAAAAAACAACACATAAAATCAGATCCAGGCTCTTTCCTCCTACCTGGGATGAATACTCGACACCGGTGCAGCCCCAACACTCTGCAGACGTAAGGAAACCTGCTTATGGGCCCTATACATCCCACCAGCCTCCCAGTGCCTCAGCCCGCCTCCCATGACCGACCTCCCAACACTTCTCCTACCTTGGGCAGGCACCGCGGAGGGCACACACCAGCCTAACCCAGCCTCCTGGGGAGGGGGGGAACGCACGCCGCACTGCCGTGAACACTTCCCTTGCCCACACCCAGGGTGGGATGGAGCACAGCTTCAAGAGGACAAAGGCAGGTGGAGGAAGGGAATGCACAGTGAGCAGAACCTTTGTACGCTGTTTCATGACTGCAGCTTCCCTCAAGTCACGACACTCATCCTACGCGCCACTTTGATGTTAAAAAGTTGGCCCACCTTTGCTGTCTCAGAATCCTACAAATGCACGATTTCTCAAACTCCTCCGGAGGGAGAGCGTTAGGTAAATGGGAGAGTTTTCCCGGGGCTGCCCAGGAAGCCCATGGCTGAGGCAGAAGCCAAATGATCTCTTCTGAGTCTTTATTCGCTCCCGCTCCTCACTAGCTAACTAGTTTGTCACGAAAGCACAGAAACCCTCTCTTTATAAACACAGACCCAACTGAAAAGTTCATTTCTGTGAATGTCCATAAAAGTTGGAGATAATCTGGACCACAATTTTTGCTGCTGTAAATGTCAGCACACAAAAAATTAGGTTTGGATCAAAAAGACAAGTTGTAGTTAATGCCCAGAGTCAAACACACGCATTCCTTCCCGGCCTTCATTAGCTTTCTCTGAACATCTGCTGAACAAGGGAATTCCACCCATAAAAGTGACTACAGGAATTAAAAATCCTCTGAAACCTCACATAAGTGCGTGCACATACAAAACCCTCCATTGCAAAGGGCAGCCTCGTACTTCTTTGGGACCATGGGAGCCATCCAGCCAGAGACCGGCAAAAAGCAACAGAAAAGCAAAAAGTAAAACCCATGAGACTCGCGCGACCAACTAAGGAGCAGTAATAAAGAACAAAGCACATGTACAGTTCTCATTCAGTTCTAAGCCAAAAGATGACTGAATAGACACATTTGGACAAACCCATCTGCGCACAGATACTTTGGGAGTTACAACGAGGAGAAAACTAAGCAAGGCCACCATGCGCTGCGATGACTCCCCAATCCCGTCCAGCATCCCCAAGGCACTCTTTCAACCACCGTCTGAAAGAAGCATCCCATAGTTGACATGACATAACTTTCTGCAACTGCAACCCAGCTAACAGCGACTGGAAAACACTAGGAGACCAGCAAGGCGCATCACCTGGAAAGGCCGGAGTCACTGTAGGAGGCGACTTGGCCACATTTAGGACAGCTCTTCTTGCACAGAGGACTAAGAGAGGGCCCAGTGTTATTTCCAGAATGGTGCTGCAAAGAAATGTCATTTGAAAGGAATGATTATTTAAAATCATTCCTTTACCAGACCCCAGGCAGTGATGTTTAGCTGGTTTTCATGGCCAACATTTACAGAAATAAATATACATACAAAATGAGGGTTGCCATCACAGAGAGAGCTGTTATTTCCAATATGCTTTATGTGATTCAAAAAACAAAAACACAGCAGTGGTATGATCAGATTGCTCATTTGATCTTTACAGAATGGAGTTTAAGAGATTCAGTTTTTTAAAGATGGCTTCAACTCCCACTGAAATCCAGCCAAGTCCTATAATGCAGAAAAAAATCCATAGCTGATTGCGCCCAAACCGTGTTTTAGTTTCTCCCTTTTGCCAAAAGCTTCCCGATGCTCCCTGAGGTGCAGGCTTTCCGCACGCCACGCTGTAGGATACCATAGTCTAACATTTTGTAGGTGCTAAACCACAGGTCAGACTTAAAACAAAACACAACCTTACGCAACAGAAAGAGAACTCTCTCGGTGGATGCGTTTTGCAGGGAGTATGTCTAAGAGCATATGGCGGGTTTTGTAAGGCGCTTCTCACCAGCATGCAACTTCCCTATCCTGAAAGCAGAAAAAGAGAAGCAAGCTCATATTTGCAGACTTCAAGCAGGTACTAGGATTTCAGCTTTAAGTGTTCTTCGGTGCACTGAATGAATGCCGATTCGGGCACAGAAAATCCCTGGCGGGGAAGCCAGTGCAGCTGCCTCCGCATCCTCCGTCCGAGGCACTGTCCCAGCACACCTGACTGTTTCCTTGTAGTGCCGGAGGGTGACGATGGGGGCTCACCTGGCCCCCCACATCTTGCTCTAAACCCATGCCTTGCTGAAGCACAGCACGCAGACCTCACTCAGAGAACAGAGCACATCGCACTTTTCTAAAAATCACACGTACCAAATATATACTTGACCCAAAGTTACATAACCGCTACGCCAGAGCTATTTTTTAGCCAGACTCATCAGCGTTGCTATAAATCACCCCGGCATGCAGAGCCCAGACAAGATGTCACATCTATGTGCTCAGCTTTCTGCCTGCCCTAAGAAAACGTTTGTGATACGGGCAACATATCTATTACCTCTCTGCCTCCCCTGGTCTGTAGGTGCATGACTGCTCTCCGGCAGTAAGCAGACTGCTGTACTACACCGTAAACGTACTCCCAGTGCCCACAGCAGCCTACAGACAAGACAGCACATTCAGAGCTGTCCTTCAGCTCGCAGCTCCTGTTACGAGCACCAGCCAGATCCCAGAGCAGCCCCCAGAGCACGTCGGAGCGGGGAGTCCCACGTTAATCTCCACAGAAGAAGGGCAATAGCTTATGATTTCAGCTCTCCCGCTGTACTCGCAGGACTGGAAGATGGCATAGTGATTACTGGTCCAATACCGAGGTCCTACTATGAGGTCTGCTGTCTTGAACTGCAGCTATTGCCCCTTTTTAAATAGGTGCCTAAATCTGCCTGGAAACTTCTGCCCGACCAATATCCAGAAGCAGCCAGTTTCAGAGTTTGATTGTAAATAACACCCAGCTTTCTACCTTTTTCTTGTTTATTGTTTCACCTTGTTTGTCACCCAACAGTGTTGCTTCAACATCTCCTGGTGCCAGGCACCTTCCTAGGCAGGACAAGTTTTTCATGCAAGTGTATAAAGCAGCAACATAAATAACACTTCGCTACTCAGCTGAGTGCTTCTCGTTTTGTACAGTGCCTTCCCCAAAGCACAAACGCTGACCGAGACAACTATTACGCACCAGGAAAGGTACGTGGTATTCCCACACCCGCCTCGCGCCCTCGGTGCGGCAGGACAACCAGCAAAAGCTCGGATTCAGTACGGAGACACAGCACGCACCGGCTTCGGGTTCAACATGGCACAGCATCGTGCGTAAGCTTCATATTCAAAACTCAGAGAGGGAACCCCACTAACATTGCCAAAAACATTTACTCTGCTATTTCTGCAATACAAAAACTTGTAGTTGTTAAAGCTACAGAGATCGGAAGCAATAAACGGGACTCTTGATTGAGATTACATTCCCGGTTGTGCATCTGTGGGGAACAATTTTCAAAAAAATTAGCTTCCACAGTCAGTGTTTTAATTAGATGCCTCACCTAGATTTTTTAGATCCTTACAACATGTTTTTCTATCCCACACGGCATCTTTAAAACTCCCTTTCTACATCTCAGAACTACTGAACCTGGTGAGATTTTAATAGAAATCCCTTCACTATGCTATAAAGAGAGGCATTACTTGAGATTTTAATTAGCAGCTGTCAATGCTGAGCCATAGGAAATACCGAATAGTTTGCTTAACTTATTAGAGTAAGTGCATTTTGCTTTCTGACCTTCTGCACTCAAATGATGGAGCGTACTTTAGCCGTTTAAAAACTCCCTTCCAAAAAAACCAACTCTGTAGCAGTAAAAGCCATTCCCTCAATCAATATACGGCGTGCTGCTCCAACCCCTATGCGCCCACTGAACACCCTTCTCATTTGATGACCCTGTAATTTCCTGACCAGTACTATAAACCCGAAAGGCAGCGTTATACGTTATGCTTTCCTCCCATCCTGTGCGAGGTACTCTGAGCTTTAAACACAAACGGAACTTGGAAATCAGATACTAAATCGATTCAGTCCGCCGAGACTCTGTTTGCACAATGATACAGGAGAAAGCATGGCTCTATCATGCAAACTTCAAGCCAGCCCTGCGCCCGCTCTCTGCCTCAACTCCCCACCCGCGACCGTCCTCGAAAGGCATTAAGAGCAGAACTGTTCCTACCATTCAGCTGCCTGTAGACTATATCCTCCAGGAGGGAGAGTCTCTTCAGCACTGCATCCTGGATGGAGCTGATGCCGTGGGCTGTCAAGTTGGCCACTTCTGCCCTAGGATGGATGTCATGGAAGGAGTCGCCGCTCTTGGCCGTGATGGGTCTGCACTTGGCCAGGAAGAGGACGAAACCCGCCACGGCGATCAAGTTTAACACCAGCAGCACTTTGACTCTCCTCAAAGAAGCCATCAAACTTCCCGAGGGGCGCCGCCGGGCTGCCCGCAGGGGCTTAAGGGAGCGGGCGGGCAGGTGCCCTCCGCTGCCCGCGCATCCCACTCCGCCCCACGCCGCGGGGGGCTGCTCGCCCCAGCCCGGCCCCGGGCCTCACCGGACGAGGAGAAACCGCCGCTCTCCGACCTACGGCCCCGCAGAGGAAACGCCGCCGCCGCCGCCGGGGCCGTCCGCCCCTCTCCGCTGCCGCCGCAACTTCATACCCCGCGTAAAGCGTCCGCGCTCGGGCTCCGGAGCGGCGGCGGGGCCGGAGAGCCCTGCGGCAACCGCACCGCCGCCGGCGGGGCCGTTCCTGCGCTGAGCGGACGGGGCATACCCCGCCGCTCCTCCCGGAGCCGCCGCCGCCGCCGCCTGGCTGCACCGCGGCGGGGGGAGCAGGGGGCGGGCACGGGGCTCCCGCCCCTCTTTTCTCGGCGTACGGAGCCGGCGGGTTGCGGCAAGCGCCGCTCCGCGCACCGCCCGCGCCTGCGGAGAGCGGCCCCGCCGCGGCTACCGGNAGCACCGCCACCCACGCGTGGCATCGTGTCCCTGTGTCAACACGCATCTGGGCATCACCCGTGGTGCTTTCCATCAACTTCGCTTCCCGGGATGAAGGCTTTGCCCTCCCACTCGGAAAGGTGCCTTTCGTTCCTTCGTTACCTCTGTGGCTTTCGTTACCTTTGTGATTAAAAAAAAAAAAAAAATCACAAATGAAGCAAACCGTTCCCCCGCTTTGGTCCGTTCTTCACCAAGGTTCTGCGGGGAACGGCTTTCAGAGCTGTCACCGAGGATCTTCTACGCTTCAAACACCGCAAAGAGGTAGCGTTAAAACATCATGAACTAGAACTCAAATCCAAAGTTTTCAAGCCAGGCTACCGAATGTCCTCATCTCAGTAAACCTGCCTGTTTAGAGCCCCATCCATTTGCCACAGTTAATCCTGCTTTTCAGAACGACAACACAAAAACGGGTTAGAAATTCAAACAACGTTGAGTCCTTGTATCCTACAAGGCAACTTTGCAAGATGTAAGAATATCTCCTCTCACCTTCAAACCACAATTAAAAACAAACAAACAAACAAAGCAAAAAAATCAATGTCATGGAAACAAACCTAAGATTGCCTTAAAGGATTTGGAGTTTTAATTTAGTACTAGCTGCACATGAAATCATTTATGGTTTCTACGTTCAGACCCAGGACCCTGCTATAACCCTGAAGAAGGGAGACAGGCACATAACTCATAGTCAGACCCTAAAACAACGTGGTCAGTCCATCATTCACGCTCAGCTTTATTATTCCACTAAGAGGGTAAAGCCATTAATTATTTCAGTGACATGAAGCCAGGACTACCTTACCAATTCCAGAAAACCATGAAAGCTTTTTGCTGGCACTGAGGGGAAGCTTACCCTAAGACCTGCAAGGTTTGGGGCTTCTTTGGGGGTGTTCTGGCACATGATAAACACAAGCGTTTTGTTTCCAGAGCTGTCAACCAAGATCTTTCTTTCCCTCTATCAATAAAAGCACTTTAAAAAAACCCCAACACAACTTTGCAGAGTTGTTTACCCCAAAGGGAAGCCACACGGCCCCACACTATCAGGAGCTGGAATATTCATGCAAACAGAAAACTACCTGCTACTTATTTTAAAAGTGTCTGGGATAAAGAAGACCCGTTCCTGCCAGTCCTTCCTTACGCAGTGCTCCCACTGAAGTCAGCCTTGTTGCATTACACAGAAACAGCAAGATCTATTTTAATTATAAAACACTAATTGTAAAAAGCTGGATTTAAGGAAGTTTGGCACATGGGCATTACATAATATGACCCTAATGCAAAAAAAACCAAACACCTACCCACAACAACTTAGTATCTTAACAAAGAAAAAAAAAGTGAATGCGAGAGTTTGAAGCAGCTCCTTCACAAGGAGAGTATTTTTGTCCCTCCTCCTCCCAAGAAAGGAGCAGAACTAAGTCCCCAAGAAAGCAGAGAGGGAGGGAGAAAGCCTCAACTCACCTTAAAGTGACGCTGTGTTGCTGTGTAGAGTTACAGGACACCTGGCCACTGCGAGAGCCTGTGGTCCCCATGAGGACAGCATGCCAGAATAAAAGAAACATGTCCAAAAACCTGTGGGAAAAAAAATAATGATATTCTGCGTGGGAAGTAGACTACAGACACATGGAACAGCAAGCCACGCAGCCCCCCTGCCCCATCCAGCAGGATTAACTGCAAAAACTTTCCCACATACCTGTCGTCGTTGCTGCTTTTCTTTATATAAAGAGTCGAACCAAACCGTACAGGCTTTGAAGCTCTGCGAGCTGACAACAAACGGCCATCACCGGGGAAGTTCACCAACCCAGCTGCACATCATCTCCATTACAGAGCAGAAAGGTCTCCTGCTGCTGGCTCATGGGGCAAAACTCCTGATGGGACTCAGCATTGGCCTTTCGGGGGTGGAGGGGAACCTTATAAAAAACTGACACACTCCCCCCCCGCAACTGGTTTGCAGCACTGCATGTTCCCCAGGACTCCTTCCACTGTGATGCTCTTATTAGCAGCAACAATTTCCCCTCTATTTCTTTTACTCAGAGGAAGTTTTTTCAGTTTTGCTCAGTCATTCTACAATCACTTCTGGGCCAATGATCAAGATTTTAGAAACTGTTAGAGCCCAAAACCCAAAAGATTAGCACCAACCATTAAGTGCCCTTTAGCATGTCCTGAGCAAGAACCACTAGCACGCTCCTCATGAGACTCGGCCAACTCTGTCGTATTTCCAAACAGCCAAATGCTATTTGTGTCACCAAGAGTTGCAGTATTACCTAAAGCGACGAGGGAGAAAGCAGCATACTACAGAAAAAAACCAATAAGGACCAAAAAGTCCTCTGAAGAGGGACACGATCAGGATACACCTGTAGGAAACCAGGAAAGGTCATGCTTTGTGGCATAAGTCTTGAGAACAGCCCCCCACACGCTCCACAACCGGTATTTCCTTTGAGCTTTGCTCCACTGCGAGACTGAACAAGATCTAAATAACCAATACATAAAGGCAGTTTGCTGTAAACGTGAAAAGGTTTGTCAAGACCTCAACTCTCCAAATCAGGGTTTCAACACGGAGTAGCTCAACCTCCACTGCAGTGTTTGGGTTGTTTGGTTTCTTTCTTCTCGTTTTTTCCACTTTAATTACATTTCTACCAAAAAAGCATGAAACATTGTTACTAAATAAAGAAAAAGAAAAACTAAAGGGTTCTTTATCAGTATTGGGGAGAGATCAGTTTGCATTTCTAATAGAAAAATTCTATTTTTGCCTAATAGAGTGGAGTTCTACCAACAGCACACGTGCACTTTTCAAGTGCTAGCCAAAATAATTACTTTTCTCCTTCTGTGGGGGGGGAAAAATCCACTAAATCATGAATATTCAATGGATTGATTAATGACATACTAATCCTTTAGCTAAAATCTCTGCTCCTTTAAATACAGCAACTACTAGCTGCCAGTTACAAGAAGGATTACGAATACAAAACCCACTTGGTTTCCAGAAGTTCTCTCACCCTGATCCCTTTGGGAGTGTACGATGGCAGTACGATACCATGCCGCACCTGGGGCAGACTCTCTTCACATTCTGGAAGATGGAAACCAGGCAGAAGAACCCAGTTCCTTGCTGCTTACTGGAGCCACTCCAGCTCTGTCCTCTGCCACCCGCTCCCGGGGCTGGCAGCGAGCGAGGGTGTTGTTGGGTGCACTGCGCTGACCTGGCAAAACCTAAACATCTGCATTTCCAGCCTTGAAAACACCACCGTAAGAAAGCTGATGTTTGGATCCTCTTAGATAAATTTGCTTGAATGGTATAAATTGGCCTTTCTGTGACTTTGAATCCCTGTATGAAAAGCATGATCTGCAAGAGAAAAAAAAAACAAAAACAACAACAACAAAACAAAACAATGCAGGGGTTCAATTTAAAGCCATGAGATGTTTCCTCAAAATCTTAAAGTTTTGGTTGGAGTATTATTAGTGCAATTGTGTTTCTTCTTTGCTTTCAGGCTTCAGGTGGTGCTCATCAGGAGTTGCCAGTCTTTCCTTTTTCTCTCAGGCGTTTGAGAATTCCTGATTATTCTGCTTTAATTTTCTTTCTTTGCTGCTCGGAACCACCTCTGAGAAGGTCCTCCCCCATCAGGTCAGGTGAATTCAAGCCTTCATACTGCCTCTGGGCTGTTTTTCACATTGGTGTTTTCTCCAGGCAGGAATCTGCTCCGTGAAGTGCTAGCGGCTCCGCAGGAGGCCCAGAGCGTGCCCTCGCCTGCTGGCAAGGGTTGGGGAAGGGTGGTCGCAGCATGACCGGCGGCACAACGCACCCCACCGCACGCAGCGTTGCAGTCCACCCGCTGCCCCAGAGAGCGGAGTCGTGCCGGCGCTGCAAGGGTCCACCAGCACCACATTTCTCCCCACCCTCACTTTAGTGGCCGCGTGAGGCCCAATCTCCTCGTGCGAAATGAGTAAGCACTTGCAAAAAAAAGATTTTTTATTTTTTTTTCAGAAGCTAATATTAAAAAGTTGATGGCACATTGTCTGCTCTCTCTGGATTCATTTTTGACAGTAATTTAGGCAAGTATTTAACATCAAGGAGTGAACTCTTTATCTCCAGCCTTAAAATTTTCTTCCACTACGGGAACAGCTAATGCACAAAAGTAACTTTCTTCAGTTTTATCTTCAAAGTTTAGGAATATATTTAGTTCTATATTACAATGACTCTATTCATATTTCATGAATTTTTAAGTTCAGACTGTGAGCATGGACAGCTCATCACTGACACATCAGGGAAATGCTGTGAAAAAACAAGCAACTTATTGTACTTCTGGCTTATGAGATTGCTTTATGGTTCCCTCAAGGATATTAAAGAGAGATCTTTGCAATGGTTATCAATAAGTATCTTTCGGGATCAGCATTTCTAAAGCTTCTAGAATGGCTTCAACTCTTGACTGAGTTCAGAAATGAAAGAACTCGCTCAGAAAAAGCAAAATCATACCTTAAAGCTCAACTACTCTTCGGTTTTGCTGCTTTGAACTTCAGTATTCGCCTTGATGACCAGGATCTAATTCTTAGAGCATTTTCCTTCCAACTGAAATAGTCTGTTCTATTCCGCTCTATTCTGTTCTTATTAAAGCTGGTTAGAAAAGTTTCAGCTTCTTTCTCGAAAAACAGGGGGGAAGGGAGAAGAGCAAGTTCACTGAAATTTTGACAAATTATAAAGAAATAAGAAAATATGGTTTAGATATTGACTTTTTGTGTGACTAGAAAAAAAAATCCCCACTTATTTCTTTTTATTACAGAAGATACCTATACAACCCCTATTATTCCAGCACCTAATCATCTCACAGTCCTTCAGAACATCTCATTTGAGCCAGGGAATAGTATTGTTTCTTCATGTTACACATGCAAACAAAAAGATGCCTAAAGACCTTCGAAAAAGCGGGCTTTACATTCCCAAGGAAATCAAGAGATGACAAAAATGACCGGGCCAGGATCAAACCAAGAGCCTTTCGTACAAGAGCTCAGTTTGCCACCAGCCTCTGAAGTTCAAGGCTAACACACTCAGCTGATGGCCCCTTCGTCAGCACTGCAGTACGCCCACGCCAGTGGAAAGCAGGGAAATCCCGAAAGCTCCCCAAAGCCAATTTGCAATATATCCCTGTTCCTATTAACATTGGGGTTGTCTTTCATGTGACTGTCAGACAGGCAGATCTGATAGTGCAACGAAGTCAGTTAGCGACAAGAAGTCAGGTAGCTTGGATCTAATAAAACCTTTCAGGGTTTAGGTTTTTTCTCCCTAAAAGCCTGGTCTCCCTTCCCGTAGCAATCTGGACTCTGGCACAGCAGAAGAGAGCCTAGAAACAGAGCACCCCCTCCCTGCTGCTCTGTGAGCCCGGCTCTGAGCACGTGCTAGATGCTACAGCTCATGCTCCGGAATAACTTATCATCCTTTGCCTTATAGCAAGTACTCAGCTTAGGGTCAAGACCGAAAGCCTCTTCCGAAGCCATGGCCTCCTGGGGTGCAGTGCTGGGCTCTCCCCAGCACCCTCCCACCTCCAGCAGGAGCTCTAGTGGGGCAGGACAGTGGTTCCAAGTCATGGAGACTGTGCAAAGGTACATCATTCAAGACTTGGTTGAGGTGCTGCTACAGATACCAACGGAAAACTGACACCTGCCTTTTTCCCTTATCTGCTCTCCATGTATTGATGTCAAAAATAAGAAGTGTCTTCTTAAATAAAGAAAACCAACAAAAAAACGACTGTGAGTTTTACAAGCCAGAGTGCATGAATACTTGCTTCTTCATGTCTTATCATATAATTCTTTTTAGATAATTAAGGTACCTCTTGCACTGGATTTGTGTTTAAACTATGTTACAGTCATGCTAGGGCAGCTTTTATCCTGCTGTGATTATGGATGGTGGACTGACCATCTGGAAATAACACACTAGTTTAACCTTAAAAATTTAAACCTCCCAATAAAGAGGTATGACAGATTGCAACAACTGCTTAACGAATGCCAGCCTGTGTACTGCATCGCGCTAATTACATACCAGTGATAGATAGGAATAAAATTCTTGTTACAGAACTTAAAAGATGCTTTTCATAAAAAATTCAAGAGGTCTGCACCCCAGCAAAAAGAATACTTCAAAGCAGTTCTTAATGTTTAGAAAATCAAGTAGGTCAAGAAACAGACATACATGTTTACACTTTGAATTAAACAACTGAATTTCCCCATCAGGTAGCCTTTTGTTTTAAATTGGGAATTGGTATATCAACTGTTTTACCAGTTCCCAAAACATACCAAGTGCATGTCTCAGCAATACCTCATAGATAAATTCAAGGTGCTGCGTTTCCTTCCAGAGTTCAAGGGGGGGTGGGGGGGGTGGGGGGGAACACCAAACCCCAAACCAAACGCAAACTGGATTTTATTCCCGATTTGCTGTTGATTCATTGGGTGTCCCTGGGCAAAGAGCCCAGAGCTGAGTTTGCAGGGTAGTCATGGATCAAAAATTCAGACACTCAACCGAGGGCTGCAGTTTCAGAAGAGCTCCCCAGTAAATCCCAACCCGCTGAGCGGCTCCGAACAGCTGCTGGCTATGTGGAAAGGGAGATCAGCGGTAGATCCGTCCTCTTGCACAAACTCATGTTCTCTGCTGCTACCGTCATGTTTTTTAAAGCAGCCCTAAAAAGCACATTGAAATCCTCAGCTCAGCAATGCTGCTGAAATATTCCCCATCACCGGCCGTGGTCAGTTAGTTTGGGAGGTGGGGTCCACAAAACCCAGTACGGAGGCTCCTGAAAGCAGCTCTTTTCAGGTAGGAGCCTCCTTTTATTACAAATATTCTCAGCTGGGACATCATTCAGGGCAAAACCCTGCCTCCTGCTCTCATTTAACATCTAGGTGAAGCTGCTGTAGGAAATTTGGGACAATACAAGCCAGAGTTTTGGCTATATTGTGGTTGCCTGTCAGGCTGCAGGTTGCAAGAACAGAGTAAGAGGACGACCAGCTACAGCCGCGTCTGCTCCGCTCGCGCCAGTCACTGGATGGCGGAGCTGCAAAGGAAAGCAGATCCCGAGGCTAAAACCTGTAACTTGCTCCGTCAAATGGCAACTGGTGCCAAAAATAGGCTGCGATTTTCTCCTCGGTTATAAAAGCAGGATTCAAGCAATCCTCTCTGCCACCAGGCACAGCCCACCCACGTCCCAGTGAAGCACCATTCCAGCCAGACGCAATCATCTCCAGAGTAGCTCCAGCCTGATAAAACAGTTGCGAATCTTGATACCCCACAAGTACAAACTGCCTGTTTTCCTGTGGTCTCAGTAGTTATTGAGTTACCCTGAAGGGATTGTTTTTAGCTTTGAAGATTGCTGCTTTCATTTCAGAAGAATGGCCAGAAAGATTTTCTGTTTTCTTTCCAACAACAGAATTTGTTGTGGGTGAAAGATATGACATCTTTAAGGAAGCAGAAAGAGAGAGAATTATGTGCTAGACCCTGCCTCTGAAATGCATCCCCTGAAGGAACATACATCCGCATCTAGGGCTCAAGAGTTATTTTTTAAGGGAAAAAAGCTGTGCTGAGCCTATCCAATTTTCTCTCCTTTGGTCTGTCTCACCGTAGCACCCGGGTGTTCCCCCTTTTCTCCACGCAGAAGGGACAGAGAGCATTAAGAGATGGAGGGATTCACACAAGTCGCATCCACAGTTTGCAACGGCGCACAGAAACATGGGTGTCCCCAGCTCTGCCCTCGCCCCAGACACGCTCTGCCTTCTCCTGCCCTGCAGGAACCACCGGCTCAAGGACCGGCAGTGGAGCGATGAACGCACTCCGAAGGTCCTGCTTTCGCGCCGCCTCAACAATCACATTAAGTGAAAAATCAGTGAAGGTGAATCAAACGGATGTCATTCTCTCCGTGCTATTGCTACCACGCGCGTGCTCACGGTTTGCCGCCCACTTCAGCTCACGGAAGAGTTACGCCGCTCTTGCTGTTCATTATATTAAGGCCTACATGCCTCTAGTAAGCCAGTTCTGCAGCGCTGAAAGCTTTCGGCTTGCTGCTTCCTCGTTCACTGTAGGGCCTGCAGTCATCCCTCCTCACTCGCAATGCTGCACTTCAAAGACCAGTGGAACATCAGAGGGAGACACTGCAGTGCTTTGTTTTCGTCTCTCCTTAACTGCTTTTTTAGCATTTTAAACCACAATGCACTCATGAAAGCTTGTAAAATTCCTCATAAAGTTTACTGTGCCACAGGATTATAGAATACCTCTTGGAACTATGGATAAACAGCTAATCTTGGACCTGCCACCAGAAAGCGCTAATATATTTCAAAAAGCTATTAGCCCTTAAACCAAAAGCAACACAGAATTTGATTTGGGGCAACAGGCTATAAAACACGGAAATTGTCTGGCAACTCTGCATTGAAAGCAGGTGGAAGAAGCCGTAAGAGCCCCGGCACTTATTTTATTCTGCTATTTAAGGCATATTTTACATAGTTTCCAAAACGCGTGCATGAAAACTAACATTAAGTAAGGATACTTGAAAAAACTGTTGAACAATTGATTTACCACACATTTTCACGAAGCAGAACACCATTTGATATGTTACCCAAGAAGGCAGGGGAAGGCAGTAAATATTACATATAAAAAAAATAAGCTATAAATAGCCTTTGCATTTTTTTTATGGCATCATATCTTTAAGGAGCTTTAGAGCCATCAGCACTGACCATAACCTCCAGATGAGCAATATCCATTTTGTGGATGGAAACACTAAAGCGCACCTATTAATCGTAAACGCCCTGGTTATTTCTGAAGGGCTTTGCGACAGGAATGGCCGGCCTCACACAGGATGGCGGGACAGGGAGGAAAGAGCGTTTGAGGAATGCGAGGGGGAAATACAGTTTGAGGTTTTCACGTGTAAAGCCAAAGCCTGAACGTGTTTCACAACCTGCTTCTTTCTCCGGCCTTTGTAAGTACCTGGTTTTGTCCTTTCCTCTTGCCAGTGGACGCAGGTCATGATACAGAAAAGCGCAGGAGGGTTAATTTTCTGGGAAAGATGACACGGTGTGACCAGGCAGATGGAAAAATGCTTCAGGTGAGACATGCAGGAGTTACCTTCTCACAGGGTAGATACACTTGGGTCAAGTATTTTGAGTGAGGTGATCTCTAGGCTCCTCAAAACCTCAAAGAAATGGAAAATATGAGCAGGGTGCAAGGCCAGTTTCGAGCTTGCGGCTGTGTGCTCAAAGCTCCTGTTAGAGACAGCGGAGCTGGAAATGGAAGCGGCTGATGGAAGCCAGCAGCACATCCAGGCCCGTGCACTGGCAGCGATGCCCCTCCAGCGTGGGTTTGTTTGTGGCCTGGATGGTGTATTTGCATTTTCTACACAGTAATTACCGTAGAAAGGCCAATACTCATGGGGAAAATATTTTTGGTATTTCTCTGGGAAATCATCTAATCTATGCAACAATCTTTTTTTCCCCTAGAAGATAGGCTCATCGCAGAGCCTTTCAAGGAAGGTGTCAGAGTAATTAACCAGAGCATTGCTGCTCTTGCGCTCCTGCATCAGGAAATGTTGGGGCTTACAGCTCACCAGCATAGAGATGTAACTCTCATCTTTACGTGAGGCTTTGGCATTTGCTTTCCATCAATTAGATGAGGAATCTACGAGGAAGTGTTAAATTCTAAACTTTTGTTTAAATCAGGTTTCAGAATAAAGACATTATGCCTTCAGCATCCCTTCATTCAACAGAGCGTGAGCAGTATGGAGCTGACTCATTCCACGGGGCTGTCACCAGTAGTAGGAAAATCTCAAACAGAAAGTACTCGAGGTACAGAGGAGACAGTTCTGGAAAGAAAGAAAGGTTATTATGACCCACAGAAATCATAGCAAATAAGCAGGAACAAAATCCACAGCCCTGAGAAGCTGAACACATGCCAACAGCAGCTTTGCAAACTGCTTTGCTCTCCCTGGGAAACATCCTCCCATTTCCAGAATTCACACTGAAAAGCCACAAGCTTTGGCTATTCAGAAATGCCGTTCACAACTATTCCAGGGCACATTCACACCAGATAAGACAAGACAGCTAAATTAGGATGCATATTTTTCCTTTTCAGTATTCAGTGTTTTGGTGTTCAGAAGCAGGACAGCAGAAACGTAGAAGAAAGATTCTTTGAAATAATTTTGGCCATCTCCATCTCTGATGCCGTAAGCCCTCTTCTGCACCAGCTGGATATGGAGAAAGGCACGTGCACACAGTAAACTGGCCTTCGGAGAGTAAGATGCACATGGCATAGCTCCAGGCAAACATAGACGCCTGCCCACCCCTGCTTTGTGGATAAACCAGGGGAAGAAGCCCGCTTTGGAACTGAGCATTTGTAATCTTCAACAGAAGAATTCCACGGATGGATTTTTCTGCCTGTACAAAATTGCATCAAGTAAAAACGGATCAGGTCATTCTGAAATTGTGTATATGCATAAATTAAAAAAAAAAACANACAACAGCAAAACAGAAAAAAAAAAAAAAGCAAACCAGAAAAGCTACTCACTCGGTTTAGCTACCAGGCTGCCTGTAGCGGTTCAGTACAGGTGAAGGAGGAATCACGGACAGGATCACAAGAAACTATTCAATAGGTTAAATTCAATAGGCTGAGGAGTGCACAGAGTACACCAGCTATCACTTTTCAGGATTAGCAGAGAGAGGTGCCACATACAAATTACTGTGCAGTCCGGCTAGAGCACTTCTCAAGATAACTGAAAATAAGAACTTCAGGTCTTAAGCTTACCAGTTCCAGCTACCAGCTGGAAAGCCTGGCCTCCAGAGCCCTGTGGGCACAGAACGGCCTTTGGAGTTGGATGTCCACACACTGAAAAATTACTTTATTGAGACTCCTGCGGCTCAAGTACGCCCGACGCCATGCACATGGACAGTCCTATTGAAGTCAATGACTCCACTCATTTAGACAAAGTGTATTACATCCGTAAGTGCTGGGAAAACTGGGATCCCAAGCACTGAGTTTTAGAATAAAGCTTTTGACTGGTGAAGAGCAGGGAGAAAAGTTACTCAGACCAAACAATTCAGTGAATAAGATGACACCATTTACTGGATTTAATTCTTGCATTTGTGAATTGCTTGCAAAGACACATTTTATTTCTTTTGTGTGGATAGTCCCCGTAGTGCAATAGGAATCTGAAGGCATATATTACAGCCTCTTAATCATTCTCGTGCAAACAGCCAGGATAACACTTGCATATAATTCAAACTCATTTAAGCCCCATATTTAAAATTTCACTTCAGTAGCTCACTGAATTGGATCACATGAGCAATCAGTACGTACAAGCCTGTGTTTGAGCTCTCTTGCTGTTTATCTACTTCCATTCTGGCTTATGAGATCCTTTGTGATGAACAGCTACAAGACCACAACATTAATTTGGACTACAATTCAATCAGGGAACAGAATAAATTTTGACATACTTCACGTAATAAACCAAGAAAGGGTTAATTTTAACTATGTTAATGTTTAATAAATGCTTATTCAAATGCTACAAACTCTAATAACTTCATAGATCTACTTACAAAAATGACAATTCTCCAGCTCTTATCAACTAACATATTCAAGCTAATCACGGCTCTAATTTATCAACAATCCATGAACCCCTGACAATTAGACTTCATGTTAAAAAACACTCATAATGCAAAATAGTTTTCTGCAAAATTTCTGAATAAGTACGTCAGCTGACCACTCACAGAAAGTATAAAGAGTCTATATAGCTATAATATGGGTGTACTACATAGAAATCAATGCAGAAAGGTTAAAGTATTTCTGTGTACAGTTGATTCGGCTGCTGAACAAGAGCGTGCCTGAATCTCTCTTTTTTGATGCAGGGAGTCTGGAAAGGATCTGTTTTTAAACTCTGCCTTGGGTGGGATAATGAATGGTCTTTCAGCTGCATTAGCAAGGAGGAAGGCTTGTAGGCAAAGCTTTCAGCTTTTCTTGTAGGTGTAGCTTTAATCACTGGGGACTATGCTGAGGCAAATAAGTCTGTTGATGTGGTATTTCTCTGGGAATAAAAAAAAAGAAAAAGAGCTTCCGCTGCTCCTTTAAAGAGCTGCCAGTGCCTGGAACAACATTATATATATATATTTATGTGTATATATAAGTATGCTGCTTAGAAAGAACATCTAGGTCATGTTTTCCATACTGATCTACCTTCCATCTGCATCACCAAGGGCACTTTCACAGAAGCAAGAGCCTTATTAGGGATCTCATCTGCTACTGCTGCTTATTCCCCTAACTGAAGTTTAACCCTCGGTAGACATATCTTTTTCATTTCCCCAGCAAGCAAACAACAGTATCGGCTTGCCCAGGCAAAGGGAGTTGAATTTCAAGGGAAGGCAAGAACACCTAAGCAAAGACAAACAAACAAAAGATTTCATAAGGTGTCATTAATAGATGACAGGTCAACCAAAGAGACATTTTCCCATATGCTTCCCATATGGTCCTCAAATGAAAACATTACTGGGCTCTGCAATTGCTGGTGTATAGCTGGGGATAAAATCACGTTCAAAGGGAATACTGGAGACTAAGAAATGTAACATCACTCACCTTCAATATAGGCCACGGCTATAAAATACAACACTTTTATGGCATATTACATATAAGACACCTCTAGGTACACAGTGAAAGCCATCATCTCCACCCATTATCTGGATTTTTGTTATGGACTATTATTTGACATCTTTATTTATACTAGGTAGCGCTTTACCTAGTAAAGCCCATTTATATCCCTGGAACAGATCACAAAGTAACTTTTAACATGTTACGGCCAAGAATAGCAAAGCCTGGTCTTCTGTACGTAGAAGACAACGTACCTCATGTTGCATAGTAGAATGCAACACCCCTCTCGTGTATCTGTTATAATTACAGTGCTTTGCAACCAGCAGTTTTAGCCCTCTTCCAAATCCTGGATCCGCATGACTCAGTAATTATTATTAAGGAGCACACCATACCTGCCAGCCAGCGAGAGCCTTGTCTTCCGTAGCTGCAGCTTGATGCAGTTCTTCAAGGTCCAGCGCCTGCTGCAGCAGCCTGCAGGGTGACATGCTAACTCTGCTGTCATGTGGTACCCTGTTACACACCAGTGCTCATCACACATCTCAAAACTAGAGACAAACAACAACGGGGGAAAAAAAATGGCCTGTACGCAAGGAAAACGGTGTTAGCTAATATTTGAAGGGAGGTGATGGAGAAACCTTTAGGAGGAACGGGAGATGGATACTCCAGAAGATATAACCAGCAATCAAGATTATATTGAAGCTGTTATGACTGTTGCACTGTAGAGCAATGTCCTCAACAAACACCCTGATGACATTTGCATTCGAATACTAACGTCCACTCCAGCAACTGAGGAATGCCCCAGGGCCACAGAAGTCACAGGCAAAACTTTCACCACCCAAAGGCCGAGAGCAATCCCTACAATTGTACATGATGTGCCCACGCACAAAGACCCGCCCACACGGACCTGTCCTCACAACCCTGCCAAGAAAGTCCAACATGTATTGACATTACTTAAAATTACATGCATTTGATAGTGTTCTTGGATTTCACTTAAAATCTGAAATAATAGGTCAAGGCCAATCCAGCTTTGAGTGGACAACAACGAGAATAACCACAACCATCAAATCCCTGCTATGCTGCAAAGGGCACAGCCCCGATCTAACCAGGAGGATGCACGAGTGCAATAACATCGCACCACAGCTCTTCAGAGCACACAGTAACTGATACCAAGTGGAAAAGGGAAGAACTTTAGTACGTCCTCACCCACTCCTCCTTTAGTAAATCCCTATCTGTTAATGCCCAAGTGCACTGGAAGCAGACTCTGTTGCTCCTTGTAGATGACAACCAGTGAGAGCCTGTGAACGCAATGTCTTGATTATTTTCAGAGAACACATAAAGCAGGAGCTACACTTGAGGCGGTCAGACTGACGGTTCTGCAATTAGCCCATACCCATGTCCTAGGAGGAACCTTACAGTTCAGCACAAGTCCCTTAAAGGGCAGCGTTATTCAGACATTATCGAGCACTTGTCTTTGATCTGCACAGTTCGTGTATGTACTTGTCTAGTGCATATTAACTTGTCCGAGGTGGCTGAATATTTTCTTTGTATTTTAATTTGATGCTTTGCCTGCCTAGCATTCTCTGTGGCTTACATAAACTCAAACAATGCAAAAAGCCCAAAATAGGGATGCCAGTAAACACCCAACACTGCCGCGCTGTCCTCTGTACAGCGTCCTCGCTGAGCTGCCCTTGTAACCCCCTGGGAAACCCCCGTCTTCCCGAATAATTTAAATAGGTTCCTTCTGCCACAGAGCACTTCACAGAATGGGAAAGGACCTCCTCCTGGCTCATCAGGTTTAATTACCTAATAAACTGCCTCATATCAGCACTCTTATTAAGGGATCATGCCCACAACATTAATAAATCCAACAGACCAAAGTGGGGTGTCTTGGATATCAGATCTTCGTTTCTAAACAACATGCTGAAGTCTCCCAGGAGTCCCACAGCGAGAGCAAGAGTCCAACCCCACGACACAGCCTCAGACCCTCCTTCCTCCTCCTCACCCACACCCTTCTCCAAGGGGCTTTATCCCCGAATCAAACCCGAGAGATTTTACTTGTCTTAGCTGCAGATACTCCACAGGGACAAGGCAATTACTTGCACAACCAAATCCCAAAGCATTTTCCAGGTGAGGTTTTGGGGTTTTTTTGTTTTTTAATTGCCGAGTACTTTATTATACATACATTAAATAAAGTGCTACTCAGTGACAGGCTTAGGGAATTACTGGGCAAAGGAAAACAGTAAATCTGTAAGAAAACAAGATACTTTACAGAGACGATAAATTAGGGTGAAAAACGCTCAGATTGCACAAAGTGCTTCCCAGAAAAGTTTAAGTTACATTGCATTTTTTACAGCTTCTAAAAATGTGCAGCACAGAAAGATGCTTTCTGTTCTCCCCCCACCTACATGAGGATCCCAAGAGTGAACTATTAAAATGTGTCAGCAAGGAGGGTCTGGGCTTGTTTCCCCGGCTGTGCTGGAGTGGGAGAGAACAGCAGGGCCCCTTGCAGCGCAGTGACCTGCAGCGTTGAAGCTTTCTAAGCCAGCGTGAGGGACAGATGAGCAGGAGAGTCACTCACAGTCCCTGGGGACAAACAGCGTCACTGCGGGACCCGGTGCAGCAGCACTGGCAGAGCATGCAGTCAGCGCCGAGATTCTGGATGCAGACAATAGCCCGGATTAGCTTGGCAGCCACCACGTATATGCAATGCTGTTTCTGCATGCCATTAGAGAAGAAAAGCATTAAAGCACAAAGAAGCCAACACTACGTCAAAGCTGCAGCAGGGACCTTTCTAGCCCGATGGTAGCAGTGGTGGCATCAAGATACATGGCATGCGTTTGGTAAATTCATCATTTCTCCTGAATCACCTATATGTTTGCACCACTGTTTCTCACAGATTCACATAGCCTCATTATTTCATGTCTCAACGCTGGGATTTTGCACCAGTTCTTTAAGATTAGTGCAAATTATATCCTTTTTTTCTCTGAACTGAGGGGAAATAAAAGTGAGTTGAACAAGGGAACCTAATACAGCAGCACCAGAAGGAACTTAGCAGTGACCTACTTCTTTGCGAGAAGGAAGCAGAGATGCAGGGGATGAGGTCCCAAAGACCATGGTGCCAGGTGACATCTCATGCACCAACAGCCCAATCCATCACCGAGTTTTAGGGAGAGCACTGCAGAAGGCTGTTGTTGCACCGTAATCTGAAAGAAAATTCAGGCATGAAATAATTTGAGCCTATTCATGGCACTCAGAGTGCTGCACGTTCTTCCTTTTTTGAGTAAAACAAAACTGTGGAATCAATTTCTCTGAGCCAAACATCTCATGTGACAAATATAAAGCTACATTAAAATATCTGGCAGCTTCACTCTCCTCCAACTCAACATAAGAATTCAAATCATCTGGGACACTCAAGCTAAGAGCTACAGCAAAAGGAGATGATGTGCTACAAAGGCCAGTTCGAAGCTGGAGAGGGTTACTCCTATTTCCCCTCTCTTGAAGATGGTTATACTTGCGACTAACATACCCCAAAAGCATCACGCTATATCGTACTACAGCAGGAAGTTTACATTAGGAAGATATTTGGGGGTTTTCCTGCAAATACACTAACAGTCCACACCATTAGAATTTTACCATTCTCTTTAGCTGTAGCCCTGCAGAAAATGAAATCACACACATTCACTTTTGGGACATCTAAGTCTTTAATATCAAAGCAAGAGTCTTTTAGAATATAAAACAATGTTTCAGACATCACAGCTTGATATAATATTTGGACTTTTTTCTTGTGATGGCATCTGTGTATTTACAAACTGGCAACACACCCCAGTTCCTCAGGGAGCAAAACTTATTTCCTCAACTAATCTGCTTACCGAGAGAGCGGTGGAGATTTTAGCAAATACGCTGAGCTACAAAAGCTGTTATCCCTGGGACAAAACACACCAAACTCTGATGCACGACATTAATTAAACAGAGTTGAGGAAAGCATGATCAGTCCTGCTGGCTCCAACAATAAGAATATTCCAAGAAGTTCAAGCCTGCATTCAAAGCCCAATCCAGCTGTACGTGAAACCTATCCCAAAAGCTGTGGGATAAAAAAGCATCCAGACACAGATGCATCAGCCTCCTGCTCCTCACCAGAAGCATCCTATACGTGCAGATAACCTGCCCAGAGAACCACTGCTGTAATTTACAGAACGCTTTTATCACAGCCCAGACATCAAACAAGCTCTGCTCAACTTCAGGTTTATACTCATCACTGGAATAACCTCACAGAGAGGCAATTCCTTCATCTCAGCAGAGGCAAGCTCTGAGCAAAGCATGTAAATATAAAACAGGAAGAAAAATCGATCCTCAATACAGGCTAATTGACTTATGCAAGGCAATGTATATCAGGCAAGAGCAATATATGAATTCCAGAAACCTCAGGCTGAATCTCTGCATCCTCTGCTCAGTTCAATCGCGTATTAAAGTCAAGGGAAATTCAGATAAATAAGAGATTCAGCAACTGGCTTTTCATCTGAAGTTCAAAAATCCACAGTTACTTTTCCAGAGGAGTTTCTCCAGATCTGATCGCAAGGCTATTTCAAGCAGGAAGCCTGTATTCCTGGGTTATAAACCCCAGGCGGGAATTTATGTGAACATCAAGGAATCAGAGCGCTGCAATGCTGGTTGTAATTAGCGGCAGAGTATACTGCAAACACCACCATTTCCCCTTCGATGTCTGCTGCTGTTCTGTCCTATCAGATGATCCCTGGGGATTTTATAAATTGAGCAGAGTACAGCCCTGAATTCAGATCTGCACTTGGAATGAGAGTCTCTGGAGAGAAAAACCCACCTAAGGCTGGAAACTGCTGCTGGCAAAGCAACCCAGCTCCTCCGCTGGATCAGGGCCACAGTCGCACCAAAAGGTCAACACCGCTGTGCTGTCGGAAGCTTTGTTTTAGGTGAGACATCCAGTAACATGGTAATGATCACCTGCCAAGTGCACGGGGCTTCCATAGAGGACTCCAAATGTTACGCACAGCCAGACACTTTCTGCTGACTGAGGTCACATGAAGAGCCAAAGAAAAGTTAAAACGAGAATACCATGGAAGAATAAAAATAAAAGGTTGAGAATTGCCGTTCTAGACTCTTCTCCGTCCTTCTCACCTACACCTCCTGGCCCTATGTCTGGCACCTTTCTCCAGGAACATGGTCCTGTTAATTATGGTGGTCTCTGGGTACTTAAGAGTTTCCTCAGTTCTGAGCTGCAGCTGGGTTTTGCTGATTGCTCCAGTTGAGATCTCTTTCATTAGGAGCCTCTAATCAAAGTTCTTCAGAAGCAGTCATCTCAATACATGCTATTCATTGACTCAAAGATGGCCTCATGCAGAGACGAGTGCCACCAAGACGTGCTTGTATACAGTCTCCAGTCCCCTTATCTAAATCACAAAGCTCGTTCTGGAGCCTTTCCTTCAGCCCAGCGAAGCAGACTGCCCCTCCAAAGACTGGGGTGCATCACTCACACCCCTTATCCAGGCACCACTCTGCTCTCCTTTCTACATCAACAGCCTGTCGCCGTTCAGTAGTCCCAGTTCAGGCTGGGATGAGTCAGAACCTCTCTTCTGTGGAGAGAAGCATCACCATGCCAAGTCCTGATATCCAAGGAGCCCTCTCTCCACCCTGAGTAGCTCTGTCCTGAGCACAAGGGCCTCTCTGACTAGCACAGAGTCAGGCAAGATACTATCATATAACATACGGAAGGCAGACACTATCTATCGAATCCTTTATTTGTCACACAACTGTTAAATATGAATTGCTCTTACAACTCAACCAACCAGTCTATATTTTTATCCTCTATTTTTTCCTAGCTTTCCTCTGTATTGACATACTTCTGTACTACATCATTACACAGAGCTGCTGCTTGCTGTTAATCAGATGCTGCTATTTATGCCTGCAAGAGAACTGACCTCTAGATGTGGGTATGCTTTGTTTTTAAAGCATTTATTTCCTTTTGAATGAAAGCCACCAAATTAAAGCAAGGTATTTTCCCCCCATTTTCAGAGTGTAATAGAACAAAAAAAGCATAAACCTAAATATGTTTAAACACTTTTTCCAAATCAAGTAAAAACCCATCCATCTTAATAGCACCCAAAACTGATAGCTCTTCCTACACACTATGAACACAGCAGATGTTAAAAAGCTGTTTAATCTTTAGAGTGCTTCAGGTAAAAAGCTGTGGCTTTCAAATATGTACAAAGAAGGTCAGAAAACTAAAATGCCTCAAACAAGTTTTGCTCAGGGGCCAGTGGGATCTGAAGTGACCTCTGTAATTTCTGAAGTTCCCAAACTTCATTACTATCGAGCCCTCTTTCCCTTTTGATGTTTTTAACTAAGCAGAAGGTGGGTGTTGCCCTCAGCGTATCTAAAACTTTTAAGCATTTCTGATTTATTCTCCTTGAAAGGTTAGTATACCTGAGGCTGAAGCTAATGACTGGAGATCCAATGAAATGTAGATTTACCTTAATCACTTTTTCAAGCCCATCATGAACAGAGCTTTACAGTTTCTCCTGGATGTTCAAGAAAAAACACTGCAACCCCTCAAAGTCTCAAACCGCACAAGTACTTTATAAAAATCACTATTCTTAGAAAGTTTCCTCTTGCTTTACAAAAGGATATTGCGTCTTTACACTGGTTCATTCCCATGGACAACGCCAGTATCTGCATCAAAACCTCAAGAAGCTGATCCCTTTTGAAGGCAATATTGTTCTACTGCTAACAACCTCAGCAGACTCACCAAACACCAAAGGAGGCTTATGGCAGAGAGCCTCCAAATTATAGTTGTTCTTTTTACAGGTCTGTCATATCTCCCAGTAGGATGCGTGGCTTTCAGTATTTATTACTATTATTCTGAATAAGACTGTTTTCTATAAGCACATACACAAACCCATTACTTTTAATTTTATGGCACAGACTCATTCTTTGATTCAACTTAGTACATCTCTGCCACAAAAAAAAAAAATAAATCAATGATTCATCCAAGTTCAATTCAGTCATTGATCGAAAGAAATGCTAGCTTCCTGTATTTATTCCTGCACCTAAAGTTCAAAACCACCAACAGGACTTTTTTTTTTTTTTTCTTTTGACAGCATGAAGGCAGGGTTTACCCCCTGTCTAATCCTCTCTAATATTATATTGTTGTTCACTCTCACTTGAGAGAGACCAGAAAAATACTCTGCATAAGAGGTGAAACAAAGTAGTACAGGATTTGGGTGTAGAATATATCATCATGAACACCAGAGCTGGAAAACAAGACAAAGCCAGAGATAACAGAGCACTCCTGCAAAAATACACTGAATATATAGAATAAGGGCCTTATGCAGTGAAGGCTGCAAAAAAAATTATCATCTCCAATAGGCCCTGGACAAGACACTGAAGCACAGCTCAGGAGAAGGTTGTATTTGTTCTTAATCTTTTCTGTAGTGACATGCTGTCACTGGATTCACTTCCCAGCACTGAGAGCAGACAGCCAGAGAAGGGTCGCAGCCTTCTGTGCCTCCAGCGCTTAGCTCGGGGCCAGGATAAAGCAGGAGATGTCAGCGCGGCGTGCACTTTCATCAGGAGAATGTGCCAACTCATCCCCTCTGCCTTCTTCTTGGTAACAACATGGTCACCCTCTCCAACTCTTCCCAACTTGCCTGCAGCTCTTCTGCAGTGTTAACCCTTGCACACTCATCTGTGGTCGTGTAACAAAGCCTGTAGTGTGCCACGACTGCCCCGGGACAGGGTCTGAACCTGTCGAGCATGACCTGCCTCAGCAGTTGCCCACAGGTCTGCTCTGACTCCAGATGTGCACATTACAGAGCTACTGGCAACTGGAGATGCCTTCATAGCAGCCAGTGCCAAGCAAGGCTGTATTTCTTCTCTGCAGAGTGGCAGACAGTGCTCGGGAAGTGAACACCACCTTTAATTACAAATTTATTAGCCCATACTAACTACAGCCAGAAGGCACTATTATTAGCACACACATTTTTTTCAATCAGACCTTAATTGGCTATCTGTTTCACTCAAGCCAATGAAGTAGCAACACCATGCTCTCAGAGAAGGTACAATTCATTCTTTTTAACATTCAAAGGGGGAATCATGTGAATATTGGTGCACTTGACAGCTTACTCATTTAAGTCAACTTAAATATTTTTAATTTTTACTAGGCTCAAAAGCTAAGTTTTCCGAAAAAAACCCCGAGTCGGTTTTCCTTACATCTGCTCAACAGAGCAATAACACAGGTATTGTTGCTGTCAGCTCCTTGAAAGAATATTTAAGGAAACATGGAAGAAGTTGCCTTTCAGGACCCATCCTCTATTCACCTGGCTTCTCCTCGTGAGCTGTCAGCACCTAGCTAAAATTAGTTCTACAGAGATACATAGAGATCTATTGCACTAATTGGCAATTATGCAGGGAAATAGGGTAGAGTTTGCCAGACTATTAAACACAGACCCACTCCAAAGCCAAGGCTGGTTAATAACGGGTCTTATTTTCAACTTTCCCTTATGCTCTCCAGTTTGCAACTTTAACACGAAGAAAATTTCTCCCCACATCTTTACAATAAAACAAGTAATCGAGTCAACCTGTTATCCTAGCATTTGCCCCAACTTCCAAAACATACAAAACAGCTCTGGGGTTGCAGGTCTGTGCTCATCAACCAGTGTCACATACCCAGAATAGCTCACCTTAATTAAGGGAACACAGAATGCTTTAGACTGAAAAAGGCAGTCTCACATCCATAGCAGTAAGGGATCTCTAGTCAAACCACGACAAATTTTACCTTTATTTACATTAAAGAGTGTCCTAGTGGTGCTCAGGTGATGGCTTATTGGCACTGCTGGAGTTTTTGAGCAGCAGAGCCCTCACCATGCCTGAGGAGGTAAAGAGGTTATTCTTGTAGTGCTGTACCATCTGCTTTGATGTAGGTTTGTAATGGTACTGAGAGCAGATTTTAAAGTGTTGAAGATTTTATAAATGTAATGAATGATGGGCTTTATAGTGTCCTGGAGTTGGAGTATCCATGACAACACTCCGCTGTGCCAAGGGACTTTTAGTCAGATACTGGGAAAGTCACTTACAGCCTGGTTTTTATAAGATGCAGCAAGGTCCTGGTGGGATTTTTCTCTTAATCCCTAAAGACTTCACTGCCTCCAGCTGTAATAGGAAGCAACATCCACAGCTGCAGGTTCCTCGGTTTCAGCTGGCCCCAAGAGTGGTTACAGCTTAAATAAAATCTACCTAGAAAATGGGTTCCAGTTAGCGCATACAACTCGCTGCAATGAAGGAAGCCGGAATAACTAACTTGGTTTCAAAAACAAAAAATACCAAAAAACCCACAAAAAAATCCCACCCAAATCTGCTTCCATTGTAACAGCTAAGGAGTTCAACCAGTACAGAGCCCCAGTGGACATAAAAACCTGGATTATCCCAGGCATGGTATATCCCACCTAAGCCCACCAATACACACACCTCCAGTGCCTTTTAGAAACTCTTATTTTCTGTCCAAATACTGTGACTAGAATGGGGTGGCATATCTGCTATTTTTTTATTCATCCTTTCCCTAAAGAATGACTCTTTATTCTGTCTGTCTCATGAGATGATGAACATTTAGGAGCCCATTTGAATGCATTTCCCTTGAAAACACTCGGTGACAGGACCATAGGTCAGATCATAACTTCACAACTTCGATCCATTACTAATTCTGTTTTCCAGAGTGATCTCATAGCACAAGCCTCTGCCCCAGCCTACTACAGCTGCTGTTGCTGCTTGTTACTTCCAAAGAATGAATAGAAGTGGCCTTTTCCCCCCTAATTTCCCAATAGTGAACATTAAAGTGTAGTACACAGCCTGATTCTCTTTCTGTGATTAACTGATGTTTTGAATGTGCACAATTGATTTGACCACATACATTATTCAGCAGCTTTTGCCTTTTTATTTGTAAAAATAAACTCTTCGGGGTTTTAGGATTGTCAGCTGTCTTGGGGGCTCAATGCTCTACTGTTTGGCACAAGATCCCCACTCTCCAAGCCCCTAACTCATCACTTAAGTATTTACTAAATTGGACACATAGAAGTCCCAGTGAAGCCTGTGGAACCAAGTACTCACATCCTTAAATTTAAACATTGCTCAGGTGCCCTGAGACTGGGGCAGAGTATTCAACGCATTAGAGATCCAAGCTTTAAAGGATTTTACTAAAAGGCTCCTGACAGCTACAAGTCACACTGGCCTGATCCTCACTCTACGACGCGCACACCAAAAAGGCCACACAGCTCTGTAGAGCTCTATCTGGGGAGATACAAAATTATCCTGGTGAGAAATCTAAAGGAAATGTAATGAAGTTTCCACCAGAAGTAGGACAGCACAGCTCCTACCATCACACGTGACCACCATCACATGAGGGCTCCTTGACTGCCATCCCCAGGGGCCAGCAGGAACAAAAGCCCCAGGAGCCCAAACTGACCAAGCTCTGCTCGTTTGTTCCGTGTGAGGGCTG
Source organism: Anarhynchus alexandrinus (assembly GCA_008711295.1). Classification (NCBI taxonomy): domain Eukaryota; kingdom Metazoa; phylum Chordata; class Aves; order Charadriiformes; family Charadriidae; genus Anarhynchus; species Anarhynchus alexandrinus. Next base: position 1,720,176 of record VUYV01000142.1, read on the forward strand.
TGAGGCTAATTAGCCAGCCAGCAACACAGCCCATCCTACTCGCATTACGTAGAAATCTTAACAAGACCGGCACAGCAGCACTAGCAACTCTTCACACATGACTTGTTCGCAGGACGGATCTCCAGATAATTCACTCATTTATGCTTCTTTTGTCAGTAAAGTTACAGAATGTGCATAATGTCCATTGCCAGTACAAAAAACCCAAACAAAACCAAAACCACCCAACAAACAAGTTTCCCAAATGCTTTGCAGTTGCCACTATTTGCAATCCTGAGGTTCTCTGCAGTTCAGCAATAGCTTTTAACAACAACAAAAAAGCATTATGGAAATCTGATTCACAACTAGACAGAGAAGGAAAAAATTGTATTCCTACCAGATCTAATTTGATTAACATTTATATACAGAGCTCTCGTTTTTTCGGACAAAACACTGCAAAAATTAAGTTGATACGCTTTTTCCTTGTCAAAAAAACCTATAGGCTTGGGCATGTTTTGAAGAGTTCTCTCTGTTAAATAAGAGGGATTCCACACTTCTTGAGTTACAAATTAATGAAAAACAGAAACAAAAATCTTTTTAAAAAATGAAAACCTTCTGTGAAGTTGAAGATTATCTTGGAATGTAGGTTTTAACTAATAAGCTCTTAGAGCACAAGTGATATTTTTAATAAACCTTATAATTTGAAATTGTTACAACTTAAGGGAATTTTCTAACACGGATCCAAGTATTTTAATACTGAAGTAAAGAGGCAAGGAAAATGATAACAGAAATTAATTAATGGGAATTAAACAGAGCCAATTGAACGCTTTCATGTTCAAACTAATGCAAGGTCTGTGTTCAACAAATGTGAAGGTAAATCAGAAAATTTCCTTTATGTGCACTCCTTAAATCTGTAGGGAATTTATTTCATGCATTTTGCATCTTTATTAGATTACAGGTAACAACATGTTAATATAAATAAAAGACATGACTCCAGTAATGGCTTCACTAAAAGTAAAATACAATGCAATCGTTGTAAGTGATCTTTCTTGCTGACAATATTGAATTTATACTAAATACCGAAGATAGTTTTATAGCTCTACTGGGATGTGTTCCTTCAGAGGATTTCGGACAACTGAGAAACATTATAATATAAAAACATATTACATAAGATATAATGGATAAACTCAGGTCTATTTTGCCTGATAACATGAAATGAACTGAAAGGAGGCGGTTGAAGGAGGGCAGAGTAGAGATGCGGCTCTTCAGGGGAGCAGGAGCCTGGCTGGCTGAAGGGAGACCTTATTCCCCCTGTCCCAGGGTGCAGAACACTTAAGAGCAGTAGCACACTACCATATAACTTTGTTGCACGTTTACTTTGCAATCCTACTGGTTTGCATTTTGAACTTGTTTCAGTCGCTTTAAAAAGATGCTTTCTATGAAGTGTGCTGAGCAGACAGCAACTGGTCCTCAGCCCTATCCTGCAGCAGAACAGACACACGAGCGCAGGGTTCCTCCCCCAACACGGCTTTGGGACTTGTTGCACACCTCTGACAGCTGCAGCACTGTGGAGCCACTGGGATTGGTCTAAAACACAATCATAGCTATGTAATACACAATTAAAAATCCATTTTCTAGCACAAAGGTATATTTCATTAATGCAAGATGAAATTAGAAGCTGTACTGACAGTAGTGGGTTTTTTTCCAGAAATCTCAGGACTGAGAGCTTTCAGCTTTTCCCTTCCACAAGGTCTACGCACAAGACTGCTCAATTAACTCGTTCCCATTTGCACACCTACATGACACCTCAACTTTAAAATATAAGCAAGCCAGCCATGTTATCAGTACTTAATCTTGCCATGAATATCTAACTCACTCATCCTCTCCTCCCGCCCTACCATAAAGGATTGCCGGCTCTAGGTTGTTATTCCTTGTCTATTCCATTCAGTTTTAAGACATGCTGTTGGTCACGTGTCCCTCTGAGGTACTGCGTGCCCAGCCTGAAACATCTCACTGTCAGGAACGTTTTTCCTCCTTCCATTTATTTCATACCTCTCTAGTTTCACCTTGCTCCTGTCTTGAGTGATCCCTCTTCATATTTTTGTTCTTCAAATATTTATAGTGTATTATGTTCCGTCTCTCCTTCTGTCACCCTCAGCACCTTCTAGCAATTTTCCTTATTAATCAAATCCTTCAGGCTCCTGTTAATTTCTTAGACACTCTTCTCTGACCATCTTCTCAATTACGATAACTTCACAGTGATGAAGTAATCAGAATGTAATTTATTTTGGGTGCACTTATGTAAATACTTCACAGAGAAGCACAGCCAAGTGGCATTCATTTGGGCAACGCATTCAGTTTGGACACTTAGACGTGCACCCCTGCCACCAAGCACAAGAGTTCCCGTGTGTTATTTGCAACCTGCCCACAGTTGAACTGGGTAGCTCTCCGCACCGAGCGGTGCCGGGGGCGGCCGCCTTTGGAGCCAGCTGTCACCCTACGGCTTCTGTTCACAGCCACCCACGCTCTCCTTTGTGTCATGAACGCTTATACCGTACGGGGGTTTTCTTCATCTGTAAGATGACATAAACTTTATACACGCGAGCTCCTGGAGACTTCAGTCTTCAAGAAAAGAGCAAGGATGGGTCAACAGGAAAGAAGGATAAAGTGTAAATCATTCTGCCTGCTCCGTCCCCTGCAGCTCGTCTGCGAAAGGAAGGGAGCCTGGAATTTGCAGTAACCACCCATGCAATCCTGCTCCTCTCTCTTGGAGCGGATTTATGTCCCTGGGCTGAGAGACTGCTCACACACCCCCTCTGCAATTCAGCTTTCAGCACCTTGTTTACATTTCCAACGGCTCCATCCAGGATGTGTTTCAAATGCAATAACCAGGAATTCTCCATGCACAATAAAATCCAAATGTACTCACAGATTATGAGGGTCAAACAGGACGAATAAGTCACTCAGTATCAGTAAGGAAAACAAAAATCCACACAATAATTTGGGGGGGGGGGGGGGGGGGGGCGAGGAAGAGGACAAACAGAAAACTCAGACTAAGGTAATTTCAATGTATGCTAAGGAGGGTCAATTGAATGTTTTTATATTCAAACTAATGCAAAGCCCATATTCAACAAGTTTATAGGCAAATCAAATTTCATGTATGTACATTTCTTAGGTGTGTAGGTAACAGTAAAATAAAGTGCATTGCTTCAAGAAATAAATTCCTTTTAAAAAAGATATTTCTCTGTGTTACTGTAAAAACAGTTTTCCTCGAGTTTGTAGTATTTTCGGTAGACAACTCTTGCTCTTCAGTAAGATCAATCACGCCAAGAACGAGATTAGAAGAGATAAGAGCACTGTTTACAAGCTCTCTGTTAGACAGGGTCTGAAGTACCCTTCTGGACTAAATCAGGCTGTGCTGCAGTACCCTCAAAGTCAATGCCAATTGTTTGGCATTTCACTGCCTAAATCAGTTTACACACACACAACGCGGCATTTGTTTTCCTCCTGAGTGTCACTGCACATGTTTGGTTCTCTTTACGCTGTGCACAGTTCAAATTTTAGGACAGGTTAAAGTACAGCATAGCACTAGGAAAGTATCTATTATATGCAGAAGTTCACCAAGGTTTCCACTTGACCCACAGATCCCGGAGCCATTTCAGTTTCTAGTTCTCATGAGCTGAAATTCTGCATTCTTGTTCATGTACTTTCTTAAGCTGGTTAAAAAAAGAGCATATCACATGCACCAAAATACTCTCCCTTTCACATACCCATCCCACGATGTCTGGAATGCAGCTTTCTCCAGAACAGACAGGAATAGCTTCCCAGATTTATTTTACCATATGATTTCATTTGAAACGTTCTTGCGAGATGAAAAAAACAGTTTTACACTTGGAAAGTAAGGGGAAGTTTGAGATGGTCGCACAGACCAGGAGTGTGAAACTTCACTGCTCCTGACAACATTCAGCAATGTCCTTAGGGTTTCTGGAAAGCACACTTGGCAAGAGGAGCAACGCTGAAAGGACTATCACTCAATAGCAGACTGAAATAAGTGTTGGTTTCTGCTAATATGAGCCAGCTGGGTTTATCCTTGTCAAGAATATAATGCATGGTTGGCTCACGGTATGTTACATAGGGGTAATGATTCAAACCAGAGATCTTAAAAGCCAGCCCATGCCATCTGTAACACCAAGTCTCATATATAAGGTTTGCTCTACAGAGGTTTAATTAACATGAAAAGTTAGTTTTCAAACAAAATTCCGGTGTTAAAGCCTCTCTACTTCCATTTCCTTACGTAAACGAGCAGTTCTGCTTTGTTATAAACCAGCACAACAGAAAGTTCCCCCCAAAAATCCATCTTCTCCTCTCCATTCAGAAACAAATAGCTTGGCCCTCAATATAAGTCAGTCTCTGTATTTGCCATGATTTCAGTTGCTTAGTACCCAGTTCTGGTACAGTAAAAAGGGGGAGAGGTTCAGAGAGGAAAAACAGAATTCTCTTTTTTACTGTTGACTCATTTCAAAGACCACAAGAACACGCACGCATTGGCAGAAGCGATCAGATGGGCAACTGTAGTGCTGAGGTTTTCTGTGGGGCAGTGCAGTTTGGGCAAGGGTGCTGACCGCGCTTCAGTCCCCGAGACAAGCCTGGGGAGCCCCTGGCCCTCATGGCTTCTGCAGCTTTGGCTCAACTTGCCCAAGGAAAATAGCTAAACTATGTGGTCCTACACACACCCTCTTTGGTCTTCCCCTCCTAGTGCATCGGCTCACCATGTCTCATATCTTTACACAATTTTCAGCCCATCTGCACTAAAGACTTCTCTTCCTTCTTTCCAGAGATGTAGTCATCAATTCCTTCCACCAAATTTTACCAAGAACTGCTTTCTATTCCTCACTGGTGTCCTTCTACAGAAGGAACTGGGCCTTGACCTCCTCACAATTTCCTTACAATATTTGCCAAGCATAAAGTCAAACTGAAAGACCCATTTCCACCGAAACTACTCTCATGTCTACATCTGTGAAACTACTCTATCCCACCCTTTCCCATGCTCACGGTTTAGCTATCATCTTCAATTTGACCTTCCAGAAAACAACTCATTGCAAAGGCTTTCTCAACAACAGACTAACACCATGGAGACAGAGCAGTGAAGTTAAAACTCTGGTCAAGCCGCCAACCAACATCTCCACTGTCGCAACACCCGTTTCCCAACCTTGGCAAAGGCTCACGCACCCTTTCACAATGCTACTACAGCGTCAGACCTGAGGGAGGTGTTTGGTAGACGCCTCTGATGAGTGTGCCCACTCACTTCCATGGGAAATTTAACTGAAACTGCACAAAGCAGAATAATTTGCAGGAGCAAAGATTGTTATACCAACCTTCAACTAATCAACAACCTGGAAATTAAGGCTTTCACATTGAATGTAGAAGAACAGGAAAATTGCAATTCAGCGTTTCAAATTACAAGTATTTCCTCTCAAAAGTATTAAAGTATTTTGATCTCAATTGTTATCTCTGATGAAGAAAGGTTTTTTTTATTATTATTTTACAATGTTTTCGGTATGGAAAAGTGGCTCCTCTTCCAATCCTTTTTTAAAGCCACAAAGCACTACCCTTCTGCATGAAAATTAGTGTATTTCTTTAAAGTGTGGAAGAGCTAAAAGGTAGCAGTAACTAAGACACTTCTACAATAAACACAGATCTGCCACAAAATAGCCTACAGTCACAGCCATAGGCTGATGTACTCTGCAACATTATTTCTACCTTCATTCTACCTACCAGATTTCATTTATTATTGTACTTCCTTTTCCTCCTAGAAGAGCCAAGTAAAGGTAGGTATGTGTACGTTTATATACAGTGAGCTGCACAGAGCCAGAGAAATAAAAATAAGAAAACGAGGACAGAGAGAAGTATGGCCATGAGAAATAAGATCAGCAGGTTTGAGTATTAGAAGGGCAGGAAATATGAAAGCAGAGAAAAAAAAAATAGATACTGCTGATGCTCTTTTCCAGGTTAAGCATATCTGGTACATCTGACTCTTGTTGTCAACTGGAATAAGAAGATATAAAAGGAAACCAGATATGTCATACATTTGTGTTATTGCACACACCTAAGGTAAGGTTTTATCTGCTTCTTGGGTAAAAGACAGAATACCTACTTCTTCACGCTTATTGTGATTATTTCAAGTTGCCTAAATCCACTGATAATATCAGAACCTGTTTGGGGGATTCAGAAATGATTTACTTGCATGTAAGTAATTTGATCCAGGAGACAAGATGAGCTAATCAGCCTGTAGTCATTGCAACATTATCTCATGTATTGAAATCACTTGTTTTTTAACTAGCTTCTAACTGTCATATTTTATTTCTTCAAAAACAAGCAGCCTACGCCTCAGACACACAGGAGTACAACTGTAGCTACAAGGGTTTCCTTACGGATCCCCTGAATAAATTTAGGACCTATAACAGGAAATCATCTGATAACAATAGATTCAGAAGACTTAAAAAAAAAAACCTAGAGTTTTTTCACTCAACACAATTGCAAAACTGTAACAACATTGAGACAATCACGTACAAGGCTTGCTTGCTTTCCCAAGGCAATCAGAACAGCCACGAGAAACTTTTGTTGTACAAAACCTGCCATCCTCACCCTTTTGCTCAATCCAGAAAAAAAAAAAAGAGCAAATTGGCTCAGAAGGTCCAACACAAATCCCAGTCCTAATGTCCTCCCTCGTGCTCCCTGCCACTGCGCAGAGCCACGAGAGAGGAGGCAGAGCATCAGGAACAGCACACACTGCAAGTACACACTGCAAGGAATCGAACGGTCTGTCATCCCAGGAAGAGACAGAGGCTCCCAGCAATACAAGCCAGTGAAGTTCAGTGCCATCCCCACTTTTGTCAGTCAGGAGTCGCCTCTCCTGAGCTTGGCAAAGCCCCCGATATCGGTGTTTCACAAGAATGACAACCCAGCACTCAAGCTCAAATTCTAGTTCAGCTATTAGCTGACCACAGGCTAATGGGGAAGAGTTATACCAATTCCTTCATAAACGCTTTTAGATTCACAGAGAGATAAGAGCTAAGAAATTATCATCACTAGAAGAGACAGATGATCTTTCAATTGCACTGCTTTTTGCCTGAGTCTGTGTCCTTATAAAACTTCCCATATGCTCGAAGAAAGTCTCGGCACTCCCGAGAGCAGTGTCAGCTCAGCAAAAACAGTTTGTCTACTTAATTTTTCATGTTTTGCCCTCCTCTTTAGTCCTCCTTTCTAACTAATCACTAAAACACTCCAGCCTTATGTCAACAAATTTACTTAAGCAACTTTCTCCTACATACTAAATTTTTAGCAAATGTCATTTTCCCAGTATAAGGGACTGCCACAGAGCAATAGCCTAGAAAGATGCCAGACAGGCTTTGACATCTTCAGTTGCTTCAGAAAAATAGCCAAACATACAGTTCCTAGTTGTAGTCACCTTTGAGGAAGTGCTTGAAACGGTAAACAGGTTATGCTGAGCAATAAACAGAATGGTAGATAGTCTCATCCTCAGGTCTTCTGAGCTTATCTTCTCCCCAGCAGAAATTTCTTCTTTAGTTGTATCACACTGTCCTGGTTTGAGTGACACAGGACTAATTTATCTTCTAATACTTGGGAAGACTGCACTTTTAGAAGACTCTAGTGTCTGAATTTGTGAAAATATTTCCTTCACACCAGCGATGGTGCGCTGGTTTCAAGGTCTCAGTGTTTTCGAGCTCGCCAGGTGCAGGGATGAGGAGGAGCGAGACCCGGGCACTTGACCCACGCTGCCAACAGGGTTAGTTGATACCATCAATGGCACATTCACTATAAATTAGAAAGTTTGCTGCCAAGTTCTCTCTCTCCCGTGATGGCTGCCATCCTGAGAACTTCGTGCCCTGGTGCCGGAGCACTGAGCCCTTCCCCTCCTCCTGAAGCCGCAGTGCTCACAGTGTCCCACATTGGCTGTCCCTGCTGGGAGCGCACAGCTTCTACTGATAGAATGGGCTGAGTACAATCCTTGCATATCCTGTATTGGTATTGGGATCAATATTGGTTCTTTACTGCTATTAATGTTAATTATTTAATCTTATTCTATTAAATCTGTTTATACTTCAACTCCCTTTCCCAGGTGGAGAGAGGTCATCAGGTGATAGCATGATTGTCTAAACAACAATAAATTGTTATGGGTTTCTCAAACCATAACACACAGCCAACAAAAAGAGAGATTAAGACGTGTGTGCGCTACTCTAGGAGACTTGCTTAAAAATTACAAAATAAATGAAATCACAAAGCTCCTTACGCCCATCAAAAGTAGAGGAAGGACGACACATTAGGGAATAAAAGTAAGTCTGTGCAGTTGGAATTGGCACATCCCTGCCGCAGGAGTGGAGAACATTTGAAGAAGCAATGATACTCAAAGGGTCAGTTGCCATCTGCATCACGTGCATGGCACAGCTGGGTCAAGGAGTGAGGATTTCTCAGGAGTTTTGATCAGGGTTTCAAGGCTGGTACATACAAAGTGTGCACGATAGTACTTCATCCTCCCCAATCTCAGCTGGAAAGATCTCTCTTCCTGAGGACATCTAGTATTTTCTGTGAAGTTGCCCTTACAACATGCATGGACCTGGATGAAGAAAAGAGGTTTTCAGGTGTAGGAAGTTAGAAACCCAATGGAGTTACTGTACGCACACACACTGCCTCATCATGCAGACATCGCATTGTAGAACGAGCTGGACAGACACTTGTCCCAGCTGCCTGTTCTCAACACAAATGAATTCTTGCACATATTGTGAGCAGTAGCTTCTTCAAGGTCTTAAAAAGAGAAATACAAGAACAGATTTATATTATCAACTGCCTGTTGCTGGCAGCAGCCATGACTTTGGCATGCTCAGAGAGACTAGAGCAATTTAGTGCCAAAAAATACAGCTGTAATGGGAGAATCAGATACCCACATGTGCATCAAGTACTCGGGCATAATGCCAAGACTGATTTTTCAGTATCACTAATGACTATTTCACTAAGTAGTTAATTAGGGAACCACAGGAAAAGCAACTCTTGACTTGGCCCTGGCCAGCACTGAACATTCAGTTCTTCATGCCCGTTCATGCAGATCAACTATGGCCACAGATCCCTGTGCCTTTAGGTTCAAGGTCCATCTTGGATTAACACAAAAAAGTGAAAGACACTTTTTGCAATCAAGAACAACTTGACCTAAGTACAGAAAATCCCCATACACCTCAGAAACGCAGTCAGAAAGAGCAAGATGCCTTGCAGATGGCTACATAAAGACGCTACGCCGAGGCTTCAAGAAGATGAAGTTGTACCCCAAATAAAAAGCACCATGTACTACTCCGGCAGGCTGACTGTAGAGGTAGTACCAAACAGGCCAAAATACTTTGAGGAACAGCTTGCAAAAGTTGTAACATCTAATAATAAATCCTTTATCAAAAATGCCCTAGGTAGTAACTTGCTAGACAGTCTGCAGGACCAGTGGATGATCAAGGTAGAAGAGGAGCTTTCACAGAAGATAAGGCCACAATGAAAAAAGATATTTCTGTTTTCTTTTTAGTTGGAAGGTTTCGGTGCTAGAAGTCTTCCCCCCCGCCCCCAAAGACAGTGGGAGCTAGTGGCCTTGGAAGACCTATCTGAATTTGAAGTGCCAGTGGAAGAGGTTATAACAAAGGTAGAAAGCACGAATAGTGCCAAATCACGAGCAGAGGGCAGTATTTAATCAAAAGTTTTAAATTAATTCAAAGCAAAGAACTGAACTGTCTTTTATTGCATTTGTTTAATATCTGATTTTCACCCCATGTTTAATCTTTCAAGGGAGTTTTTAAGCTGACCTTTCTGGAAGGGTATAAATATAACCTCCACATTGCTGTTCACAAGGAGACACTTCTTTAAAATGTTTTTCTACATGCACTAAGAAAAGAAATGCATGAAATAAAAAAGGCACAAGACTTTGTAACATGTAACTTTGCAAAGGTCGTCATTATGGAATAGTTACAGCTACTAGGATTTTCCAAGGAGGCTAAAGAAGTCAGGTATGCAAATATCTCCAAAGAGGTTAATTGGGTATCTGATAAATCCTTCATGGGCACCTCTGAAAATCTTATATTCATCACAGGTGGACTGGTTTATCAATTCCAATGCTCCTGTTTTCTGTGACAAAACTGAAAGTGTTTACAGAGGTGCAGAGTAGGACCCGGACAGATTGGACTTCTCTCTCCTACCCTCGTTCATCCAAATGTTGGCACTTCCTAAAATAGTTTGGGTGAATCATCCAGTATACCACTCCTCTCCCCACTAAGTACCTACTGGTCCTAGTGACCCGGCTTAGGAGGGAGATTTAACTGGAGCTATGTAGAAGTTTGGTTGGGAGTTCTCACCCACGTCCCTGATCCACACCTTCAATCCCAGCAGAGTAATGTCGTCTTAAAGCATCTGGTGTCAGCTCCTTTGCTCTAATTTTGTTCCTGCAGACTGCAATTGCAGTCAAATCCTGCGCCTGACTCTGCTTTATCTAGTGGTTGTAAAACCACAAGTTACCATTAAAACAGCAAAAAAGTTATAGCTACCGCTGCCAATGTAACATAAATTAACTACATTATCTCTGACTGTATTATAAACAGCTACATACTGTGGCACTCAGGACATACTAATAAGAAGATATTTAATTATCTTACTCAGAGCTGTGAAGATAAATTCACGTCTATAATTAACACTGCACCACCTGACCTGCAAACAGAGCCTGTCCCTCGGAGCACACCACCACGGGGAGGCTGCGAGAGGTGAAAGCAGAGAGGAACCAATTACCTACAAGAATCTAGACTGCAGTTGCATGCATTCTTTCTTGTTTTGAAGTAAAACACTTGCTTTTAACTTCACATGTACTGGATACAAGTAAATTTACCGTCTCTTATATTTCGATACTAGCGTGCCTTACTACCCTGGACATTTGACATAGCAAATCTGAATTTTGGGAACTAGTCTTCTATGATGTAAGTTCCCTGAGTTACCCATAACTTGAACCTAAGTTTTCGAATGATACAGCCGATAGCAAGAAATAATTCATCTTTACCTTTTGAACTTAGAGATTGCGGAACAGGGCAGAATGGACACACTTCTCTTACGTGCACAAGGACTCCACTCACAATTGGAATTAATTTCTCAGTAAAATATATAAAAGCAAAGTTACTTTAATAAAATACTTTCTGATCTCTCAAAGGTTGGAAGGCAGTTTAAATTCTCATGATGCAAGTGCACTTGAACTCAGTCCTTTCCGTTAGACTCTGATCTATTTGCTTTTTCGCATTTCCCATAGGACGTGCCACTACAATTTTCCCTTGATGTCTGCCATTTCTGAAAGCCCAAAGGAAATTATAAGAATAGCCTAATACAAATGAAAAATGAAGCAATCAATAGGCACTAAAATGGAAAACTGCATACATGTATATTACATTAACTACACAGAAATACATCTTCCAGGAGACTTTACAGTAATTGTTGCAAAAATAAATCACACCCAAATAGTGCTTATTAATGTTATGGGAAATTATGTTGCTTTTAATGTAATTTTTAGTGATGGCTTGCTAATTTATTTTTGAGTATGCTATAATTAGTAGCCTTTGCAACAATTTAAGTTAAAAAAATAAAAATCAGAGGCTATGTAGGTCAACATCAACACTAACATTGTTTATCATTTTAAAAAGGAAAACAAATCCTAAGAGATTCTAAAGGCTGCTTTCCCAACAATTGCAGATTCCCAGCTGTGCAAACCCTTAATTACGAGATGAAGTCAGAACTGGAGATGTTAATTAATATTTCAGTTAGGTATCGAGAAAGAAGTGGAAACACCCAAGACAGTCTCAACGTTTACCGAATGCGTTTTGAGCAATTCTTAATTCAGTGTTTTCTGTAGATGTTGTTTTGACAATACCACAAGAAGTGACAAATAACGGAGCACAAGAAGACAGAGGTTCAATAGAGATGGCTATCCCTGTTATTTTTTCATAGATAGAGGCATAAATCTGCCCGTTTATCCTAAGGCTCATATCCTCAGTTAACATAACTTAAGAGAAAGCTGCTGTTCGTCCATGAAGGGCAGGAGCCACTCTTCCCTCATTAGCAAACGACCAGAGATGCATCCTGCTTTTTCCATCCACGGCTCATTTGTGGGGCTACGGCCTTTAAACAGGAGCTTCGCCCCACGATGATTCTCAAAGAGAGACGCACTAATACAACAGACTTTATTAGCAATATATTCAGCGGTCTTCAGTCAAAAATACAACTGCCTAATTTGTACCTTTAGCCATAGCCAAAAGTGACAGTTTGAAGCATTACAGCAAACGTGAATGCTCTTCACTAATGAAGTACTAGATTTTTTAAGTTTCTATACAGGTATATTACGCTAATGTCAGATAGAAATGTGTCATTATGAATAATATTAAGCTCTATTCACTCGATATGTTCTCAAACAGGATATAATAATCTCTCAAACTCCCCTAATCTATATATCCTCTTAAGGAGGAGATTAATTTTCATGCTCATTCATAAGCAAGTCACAGAGTCTATGTAACGAACATTATCCAAATACATCCAAAGAATCTCTCATTTTTAACCCAGGAAGCATCCTCTCCAGGGGCCAAAGGGTCCCTTGTGGACAAGAAAAAAAATGTTTCACTTCCTTAGCTATGCTTCCTGAATTATTTCTCCTTACCGACTCAAGAATATGAAGTATTATAAAAGTTCCGCACACACTGCGGATACACGTCATTGAAGCTTCTCCCTTGGGATTAAAAAGAAAGCAAAAAAAAAAAGCGCTATGAACTTCTTACTCTTCAATAACACACACAGAGCAGTAAACTGGTTTTGCTGCATCTCTGTATACTATTGACGTATTTCAATAGATTACTGAAGACATTAGGGGGTCATTACACTTTCTCTACCCCTGAAGTTAGAAGAAAAACAACTGCTGGTAACAGCACAGTCATTTCCCTTCAACATTTCAAAACTTCCCCCCCTTACAGCCTGACATAACTGTAGGCATCTCATTACAGGATATGATGCTTTTTAGCATACACTTGTCCTCATCCTTCTACTTACCTGCGTGTGAGGATCTACGGTTATGAGAAGCTCTACCATGAAGCACGTTAGAGGGGCTCCCTCTCACATTACTCAGAGGTTTGGTTTAGGAGGTGCTGCTCAGGTGAGAGTCAGATGCTGGTGCAGGCAGGGTTATATTCCAGCAGCCTCCCCGGCCCTACCTGCTTTCTGATCTCCAGTGTCTCCACGTGTTTGTTCTACACTTCTCACCGCAGTGCTGGGAACAACTGTATCAAGAGCAAACAGGCAGATACAGGCCACTTTGAAGAGACCAGAGTGCGTATCGCAGTAACGTGATACGCAACAACCTTGTGTGCGGCTGTAGGAACAAAGATAGCCACTTGTGCGAGCCAGATGAATTCTCTGCAATCTAAAAGTAGGTGAAAGAATACAGCTGTTAGCCTCGTTGTTTAATTTACTACGGGGAAGTGTTCAAATGTTACTGTAGCGACTGTGGTACAAGAAAATCCTATTCAGAAATGAAAGAATACTATCTCCCTCATATTGTTCACAGCCATTATGTTTTCTTTGTTCTATTCACTCTTGAACAGATGTTGGAGCTGGAGGCTTGCAGCCAGTTTCTTATTTTTAACCAATATATTTTATATGCCTCAGCATGGACTTCTAAAACTAGAAGCCTCTCTAATCCAGTGTGGAAAGCCCTCTTTCATTTTTAACAGAAAAATGAATACTTGGTCTTCCAGCTAACAAGACTCTTCATTTAAAAAGGAAAGTAGAGTTAGCAATATCCTCTCTAGCATTTTTCCAATATTCTTTCATGAATACTTAAGCAACATTTTTAGGCTTAAAGATATTTTCTAGCTTCCTGCTTTTGCAAAGTTTTTGGCTGGAAATAATTTTATCATCTAGTATCAAAACATAGTATCAGGCAATATGTTCATACCAATTGTTCATTAAACTCCCTGTCTAGAAACTAAAACAATTTAATTGCCTAGTAACTCCTCTCTTTTACTATCATGATGAATTCAGTTTGTCAAGAGAGATTAAACTCATGAATCCTATTAAACTTATCACAGCCTTGCTTTAATTTCAGAACACACCTTCTGGCTGGAATGCAGATTGCATCAGGTCCAAGGCTAAATGAAAATGTTTTCTTGTAATCACTCACTAGTCCCACTGCGTACCATAGGGGGTTCGGGGTCTGGGTATTCAAAACCTAAGCAAAAGGAGAAGAGCCACGTAGCCCCTTGGTGCAGCCCTACGCGTTCCTCGCTAGCAAAGCCACTACCAGTAGCACAGCAATAACCCCGCGGGTTATTTTACATAGATCTGCCCCACCACGGCTTCCTCTCCCCAGCATTTTCAAAAAACTCTCGGCAAGATCCTACTACTGAGTATCAACATGGAAACCCAGGATTTGCACAGACGTTCAAGGCGTAGGAATAAGGAAAGAGAGTGGAAAAGGATGAATTCAGCAGCAGCGCTTGAGCGCTGGTATGGCCGCAGGGCTGGGGCTGAACTTAGAAGTAGTAAAGAACTGAACATAGGGTAAAGCTCAAGGGCCTTACTTGTTTGCAACCTCTCACTCTTCCTTTCCTTTAAATGCAGCCTCAGAAGGTGAGGACTAAAGCTACGGGCACAACTTTCCCAATCTGCATCCCCTCCTACACGATCACCTCTGGAGCAAAGTGCTCTCTGTATAAACCAGTGTGTGTAAATCAGATGCAGGGCCCCTGTTTTCTCTGCATCACCCTTCCTGCAGATTCAGGTGGACCCACGTTCTTTCTGGGTCCCCTAAGGAATCACAAGTTCAGGATTTTTCAGTTTCTTAGACTGAAAAAGCACTGCTGCTGTTGTAGGAGCCATTGATCAGGAACAATACAGTTGCAAAAAGGGGCATTTACTTCTTTTCTTGAGGAACAATTTTGAAAGGGAGAAACTGATGCAGATACAAGCTTTCAAAGTTTTCCCACAGGAAAATGCCAGTTTTCCACTGATGTTGTTTAGTAACAAAACCTGAAGTGAAACTACTTATAATTTGTTTCTCTAATTGGGGATAAGAATTGGGTCAGAAGAGCAAA
Source organism: Anarhynchus alexandrinus (assembly GCA_008711295.1). Classification (NCBI taxonomy): domain Eukaryota; kingdom Metazoa; phylum Chordata; class Aves; order Charadriiformes; family Charadriidae; genus Anarhynchus; species Anarhynchus alexandrinus. Next base: position 1,735,310 of record VUYV01000142.1, read on the forward strand.
ATGGAAGTAAAGAAATCCAGAAAGCAAGGATTTCTAAAGTGAAGGGGAAATTGCAAGATCTGACATCTCTGACAAGACAGTACTTGATAAAACTGTACTTTCAGAATAATCCTCTAAACACTACCTTCTTGCTGTATCATGCACCACGGAGTCAGGACTCCTTTGTTGCTGAACAGGTACAACCTGAGGCTCTTTGCACCCAGGCATGCAGATGACTCTCCAGCTTCAATTCCAGTAGATCTGCCTTCATATTACACTGCATTCTTACCTCTCTTGTAACAGATGGAGATAAGGAAGGTGAAGTACTGCCCTAAACCTTTGTACAACAAATAGCGGCTATTTCTTTGCTTCTATTTACAAGTTTACAGCCATTACAGAACAATAGCTTTCTTCATTTCTGGAGTGGTTGGGAACATTTCGCTTAGCAAGGTCATTTTCTTTGGGCAAGTACGATAGAATTAGCACCCGATTCTTCAAACAGTAAAAAAACATGTTTTGTAGGGATCTTACAAGCCTCTGAAAGGTGCAATAGGCAGCAATGGTGACTGTTTGAGCAGTAAGCATTTTCATTTGCCTGCTAGTTTACCTGCTCACAGCCCTGCAAGAAGATAGTACGATCTGTCACCTGCGTTACTACCCCCTACAAATTGCACAAGTCAATTGACAGAGACCTCTCCAGTTCTCGCTATTACTCTAGCCCAAAACTTCAATTTACTAGAGGCACCCTTCAAGTAAAGTTAGGAGAAGAGCAAACACAAGTTTTACACTGATAATGGTAATTACAATAGAGAATCTGTTCTTTGACATTATGGCAAAGAACTTATACCTTAGAACAAAACACAAGTCAACATGAAGAGTGACAGCGCTAATTCTGGAAAAACAAAAGTGAACCATTCAGTACAACTAGTATCTACTAGCACTTCTACATATCCCAGAGAGTTTCACAGCACATACTTTAATTTCCCCAACTGTGCCTGGTTTTCCGACGAGCCATAAACTTTTGTGTATAACTGTGTTTAGAAAAAGATCAGAAGTTGTATTAGGTTCCTACCTAGGGACTCAAATACAGCCTGCTGCGTTTTGGAAGTCTCTTTTGATAAGTTTCCTTAAGGTCCACATCTGAATAGACATGTGAGGTTGCTCCTTCTTACAGAGAAAGGGAAACCAAAGGCCCAGGGAAGTGAAACCACGTGCTCAGAAAGAATAGAGGAGCAGGATATGAGCCATGTCTGCAGGTTCCTTGGTTTTGGTGATCTGACCAGTAAGACGTGACACTTTCTGAACCGCAAGTTTTCACATAGAGCCAAGCAAAGAGAGGCTAAAGAGACAGAGACGATGAGGAGGAAGGAACAACATTTCTCTATCATGTCTTTTCCCATAGTTTGTTTGTAGAAAAACATTTACATTGCATGTTTATCAGCTTCCACTTTCCTCCTTCACTTGTCATACTAAGTGGAAACTTGCTGGTTTATTGAAATGTATGTTAATTGTTACGCATTATCACTTGCTTTGATTCCATTCTTTTTGTCCACCCCTTAAAAAACAGGAAAGAACAGTGCAGGAAGGTAAAGTATATATATGGTTTTGGTGAGGGAAGAGGCCAGAGGAATTGCTGCCTTTTAAATAACTTAATGTCGATTAAGTTAGCACATCAGAACAGTCAGAAACCTCTCAGAAAACAGCCTTGCAGATGATGCAAGAACATCTGTGGAGAATCATCTCTGTTGCTGAAGTTCTGTGCAGGTACCAAGTTTTAATGTTTTTCCCAGAACTGAAAAAACCCACCGTTCTCATGATTCATTTTGTGAGGTGATCCCTCGGTCTGACTAGCAGTGCTAGCTAACCCTCTGCTCCAGACACATTCATCCTTTAACCCAAACAACAGGAAACAAGAGAAGACTCTGTAATAGTCATCTCTGTGCCCGTAGCAACAGACCTGCACCCAACGCCCGCCCGTAGCAGTTAAACAAGAGGCAACCTTTACAACACCATGTTTTCCTTTCATATGCAAGTAATCCATCTCTCCTGACCAACCCTTTACACTGCAGCCAAGCCACCAGGAACACACGAAGCCGGAAGGTTTGAACCTTAACCCCAGTCTGCCTTCTCCAAGCAGGACAACCTGAAGCTTTGCCCAGGTCAAAGATGCATCTGTAGAGCTTCTCATCTTTTCACACAGGGAAGGAAAGCCATGAGATGAAAGACGTGCGTTTCTTCTTTCTTGCTGTGTATGTGTTCTCACATACAAGGCTCACCCTCCAGAGGTCTTTCAACATCAGATGCTCCCACTTCCAAGAAAGCTCTCAGCTTTGAGAACCGTCTCGGTTCACAAGGCTGTTTTTCTTACTCCTGTAGACAGGCTCACCCTCTCTACATGGTAAATTATTCATTCTGAATGTTCTCAATCTAGGCCCTGGCAATGCATAGACTATTTAATGCTGCAAAATCAATATATTCTGAAAGCTATGGTAGTCTGTGGCAAGCTGTAGAATTTTGAATCCTTTCTCTAGCTATGCAACTTACCCATTTTTGCTGTTTTTCAATTAAAAGTGATTTCTGAACAACAGCACACTATTTTAAAGCACAGCAGCCTGCAGAAAGGCTTGAGGTATGTTGTAGTTAGTCTACTTAGCACTGTAAAGTCAAACACTTAGTAATTTTTATTTGTTAATAACATCTAGGTGTTATAGGGGTATCCAAACAAAAACATCAAATCAACGATGCTTCCATAGTTTTGAAAACAATAATAAATGCTTGCTAAAATGTTTAACAACTTACTGGCATTCTCCAGCTGAAAGACAATGAAAGCCTCTCTCCTCCAGAAGTTAAGTTTTAAAAAAGAGTACATTATTTTTCCCAATTTCATTGTGACTACACATGTACTGAGAGTTAAGTATTTGTAGAATCTAGACTTTCCACAAATGACTTAAATCTTCAGTCTCTGCAAGGTGTTGTGTGCACCCATAATACTTTCTCCAAACAAGGAATAAACGAATTTTATCTGTACGTTCAGATTGAAGACTATATTCATTTCTTTGGTAATCACAAGGTTACTAAACCCAATTAGATTTAAAAATTTGGCAGTAGAATATCCACACAAGACAATGTCACAGAAATACTTCATTCTGGCCCAATTTAAAACAACTGTTATTCCTAGGCATAGAGCAAAAAGCAAGGACAAAAACACACGCTAGCCAGCCTCCACCTCATCGCCAGTAAAGCCCTGGGTTGCTTCACTGAATCTGAATTCTGTTCCCTTACAAAGACCAGTCACAGCATTGACTCTTTCCCATGACCACACAGGAGTGAGCGTTCCCCTTCCAGTTTGGACAGAAGCTCTCGTTGTAATTAAGCGACAGGAAGGAATGAAATTATGTGCTAGTCAGTTCTGTGCCCTACTACTGCCTTAGATTGATTAAGACAAAATTCAATTTCATGCTAATTATCCCAAGTCCTTGCTATATGTAGTAGGAGCGGGTCCTACTGTGCCTCAAGTGCTGCAAAAGCCACCTTCTTTCAGAAATTATTGCAGCGTTATTCATTGCAAGACTCTCCTCCTCCTCCTCCTCCCTGGCAGTCTCATTCTCACCTCCACCGCTGTGCTCAGACACAGGTACTCTGACCCAGCTGCAACCGGAGCAGAAAGTCAATCCCCGCACTGTAACAGATCTTGTACAAGGGATGGATAAATCACCATCAGGAAGAGTCCACCTCTCTTTCATACACAGACACAGACTGGTTGAATGCCTACATCCTGGAAAAGCAGAACCCAGGGACATCCTCCTTGGCAACAAGCACAGTAGAGGCAGGCACTGGGAAATCCCTATCAGCTAACTTAAAATAACCCCTGTTTGTTCCAAGGTTTAATTCGGACATTGGTGGATACCTGAGTTTATTTCAAAACAACAACTGTATCAGCTGAGTGTTTGCACCACATTGCAAGAAACCACGTCTCTTCACAGAGTATATGGGGGGTGGTGGGAGGAAAGTATGGGGAAGAGATCAGGAGTTCAACAGGGCTGAAGCAGGATGTCAAAAATAGTTTAAAAAACAAGCACAGCATCCTCCAAGACTGGCTGCATATGCGTTCATGGACAGTTGTGAAGCTATGTGGAAGTTTAGAAGTGTGGAGTGAGTATTCTTATTCACAGCTCTTTTTAGGCCTGGAAGCGGGGGGAAAAGAAGGGAGCGGAACAATACCGTGCATGGCAGGTTGCAGCCGTTATTCACTAGCCAAGCAAAACCTGCCCCCCTTGCAGCCAGTAACTGTTCTCTGTTTTCCATCCTTGAAGGTGCTTCGGTGGTTCACCGAAGATGAAGGTTTCCCTTCCCAAAGGCAAGGTTTCCCTTGTCTTCTGTGCTTTTCTTTCAGCCTGCCATTGTGAGACTCAAGGGTTTGCAAGAGGGAACAGCACCATCCAGCTCCTAGCAACAAAATAACTTGCACTGCCTCACCTTTGAGGATCCTCCTCCTTCTCTTCTCTGCTTTGTGCTGGAGAGGGACCGCACACCCCAAACCTGAGGGATGCGAACCTCTGTCTGCATTTCCATGGAACAGAAGCTGCCCCTCCATATCAGCTCTCCGAGGGGACTGTAGACAAAGTATGACTCCTACATGGTTGGCACTCAACGCTCACCCAGCAAGCCTTGGCATTGAGACTTCAGCCTTAGCCAAGGAAAAACCTAGAATATCTCTATAGCTTTCTGCAAGTTGTCCTTAACTTGAGGTACTTTCAAGTTATCAGCCTTACAGGTTATTCAAACTGCTTCTCTGGAAAAAAAATAAAACGTGTGATAACTCGTTTTGGACAGGCAAAAGCATTCAAAAAATTATGAGCATGATTCATTTGAACATGATAATAAACAAAGGGATTTGCTTCAAAGACAGCTGGTAAAAGGAAAACACTCCCAACAGGTCCCAGCGGCTGCTTTGTGGCGTGCCACCAGGCTTCTTATGAGAAGGCCTAATCAACACAGGAGTCTTTAAAATCCCATTTGTCAGACTGCACCAGACCAGTCACCTCGTGCTCTGCTTTTGCCCTGCCTGCCCCTGTGCCGCCAGGTGAATAGTGAAGAATGTTTCTTCAATGATTTATTCAATAAAGATCATAAAATTAATCAGATAAATTATTCAAGACATTATTTGCCAACTTTTGCTGCTCGCATTGCAAGAAAGAAATTGAGCTCTCGAGAATGTAACACACAAAAAGGTTGTGCCCACAAGTCAGCTTTGCCAAATCTTAAGCAGACTATTATTTAACAATCCCCATGCCCAAATAGCTCCTACTGCCCAGAGAAAGGCCAGCACGAGAGACAAAATAGAGGTTTGCTCTCCAGCATCAAAATGGGGAAAAATACATATATTTATCTTAAAGGTCGGTTCAGTCATTGACTAGTTGCCTAGCAACATTTCCTAGCAACACCACTGCAGAAAAACCACAGCGAGCACTCTCCTACAAGTCAATTAGAAATGGTAATTTGTATGGGAAGATCCCACCGTCCGTTCCAATTAGAAACAACAATTCTTTCCTCATTGCCATTCTTTTTTATTAGAAGCTTTGTAAATTTATCCCTCGCTCCATTTTTGCTCTGCCTTCCTTCACTCTCCTTCCCAGGTAGCAAAACTTTACATCAGCAGCAAGTCCACAACAGTATTAGGAGCAACACCTAAAAATATAATAGAACCCATTCATCTTCATTTCCAAATCAATGATCGGTTTCTTCTCTTCTTCAAAAGAAGCTCAAGAGACACAGCTGGCTCTTCAGTACTCTTCAGATGTGGAGATACTTTCAACGGAAGAGTCCTACAGCAAGCTGTAATTCTGGCACTAGAAGTTGCATTGTGCTTCCCAAAGTTCACACGGCTGTAGCTGGGTAACTTCTCCTCATGTCCTGAAGCATAACACAATTAGGGAACGTGGTATTGCACCAGTAAACTACTACACTCTTCTGTGCCATAGAGCCTGTAAGGAATAGCAATGGATATGAGCGGTTTGTTTTTTAAAAAAAGTAATTAAAGTGCTTGGTAATTTCATGTCATTTAATGCTATGTGTTCTGAAATGAGATTTCAAAACTAAAAAGCCAGGCAAATCCTTGAGATAGGAATGATCACCTATTTAAAGCCTTTCATACTTGAATCTGTCAATCTCAGCAATGAAATTAAATGAAGAAAAAGAGGTAAGAAGAAAGTGATCCTGTGTGGGCTGGTGACTGAGCGAGGCTTAAACAGTCTCATTTACTGATCTCTCCAATATACAGTAATGACAAAAAATAGATTTCCTGCTGTCAAATAACCATAGTTTTCTAGTTGTTTACTCTCTCCAGAGCCAAAAAAGCTATCTCCTACTTAATTGCTTGCAAAAACTATTATATGCTTTCATTAGTGTTTTTCCTACTCACTCCCTCCTTTATATAGATTGCCAGTAATTTGAGGGAGACGTCTCCCTCAAAGTTTGAGGAAAATAAGCTTCAACACAATGCTTACTTACAGACCTTACCCATAACCTACTCACAATGCCTAACAAGCTGCAAACTCACAAAAACTTCAAGAATTAGAGAAGTCCCTACAGAGTCTTAGACCCTGAAACATGTTTTCCCAGCACTGCCCTCCAAAAGCAACCCACACGTGGTCTGGGATGCCTTCGCTACCGAAGCCAATACCCACACGTGGGTCTGGGATGCCTTCGCTACCAAAGCCAATACAAGCACTATACTGTCATTGCTCAAAATCCTCTTTGGGAAAAGAGGACAAAAAGCTGAGGGTTGGGGCCAGCATGTACGTTGAAGAAGATGCGTTAGGACGTTGTTACTTTGCAAGGTTGCAAGTTCTAGAACGCTAGGCAATGGGAAGAGATACGTTTGCCTCATCTGTCCCCCTGCCTCGGACAGGGTCAGCTGCGACCCACACCATTCCCAAAAGGTGTTTACCCAGTCCGAATTCAGCAGCCACCAGTGATGAAGATGCTGCTACCCCCAAAGACAAATCATTTCAAGTACCTCATTAACTCAGCCATTAACGCCAAAGCTTTGCCATATTTGAAGTCCTTTGACTTCACTCAAGACTATCTTAAAAAAAAAAAGTATCTAATTCTTCCCAAAGAATTCATGTGGCCCATAGGACATCTGCCAAAACTTAGTTTCTGTTCACAAGGGAATTTCTGCTTTTCCCAGCTTCCAAATCCTGATGCGTGCGTTCAGTTGCAACCTGTCTCCTCCCCTTAGGACACAGGTTGGGCTGCTGCTTGGGGCTATTTTCTGGCCATCCTCCTACAAAAGATACCCTCAGTTATCAACATTTCCACCAAGGTATGGCTGCTTTGCAGTGGCTAACACAGCTGGGAAAACATGGCGGGTATGATTGGAAGGATCTGATTTCAAGTTGAGAAGTGATATTACAGCTTTAGCAGCATCAAGCTTTATAGACACCATTAAGAGAAAGCTTATTAGTCTGTCAAGCCTAGGTGGTGAATCTGCAACCCTCCGGCTGACTACAGCTAACTGCTTATTTCATAAAGCCCACAGCAAAATTATTCAACAGCAATATAAGGGGTAAAAACTACAACCGTGCGTTTTTATGTATAGCTTGTCAAAATTATTTGAAAGGTCTACATAGCCTTTAGCAACGAAAAGGTTCCACACACTTGCCCAAGAGCAATATATTTGGTAATAAGGTAGTATAATCAAAAAGCAGACCTTCCTCCATAGCGAACACATTTTGATGCTCTGATTTATGTGACAGTATCCTGCGTCAACTAGAGCTGGGAGATGGAGCTGCCTACACCTTTCCTTTAAAGCGAACACAGTAAAAATACCAAAAGAGCGTTGAATCTCCAGAGCTAGCTTAGGAAAAAACAAACCAAAGCCAGTTAAATTCTGCAACAACAAAACCATAAATGCACCGAGTGTGACTGATTAAAATAAAAGGGTCTGAAACAAGTATCACCATTCCCGGGTGAACATGCGATGAGGGAGGCAGGGATAAACCAAGGGGCTCCTCTCTCCTTATCACCTTCTCAGCCTCTCCAAGAGTCAGTGCTCCCTACCCTGAGGCTGGGCTGCAGGTCTGCTCCCATTCCCCTCGCCGTCACCCCGTTGCTGCGCGTGGGGTGCTTGCCGCGCACCTCGGTCTCTTCCAGCTCAGCACTGTGGCTCTCCATGAAGGAAGCAGCCCTCTCGCACAGGATCCACCCAGGGATGAACAGAGGCAGAAGGGGTACCTTGGTCTCTTTTGCCCAAGCACAGCTTTTAAAAAACAAAGCAAACCATGATGAGCAAACAAGCAAATCACATTCCCCCCAGCTAGAACCACCAACACTCCCTGGACATGGATCCAGATTGACAAAAGTTAAATGTAGTCAAGCAGTTCGAAGTTACTCTTCCAACTCCATGATTTGGGATTATGTAAATTCTGTGTTAAGAGCACAGGGAGCAATTCATAGCCTTTTACCGAAACTGCAGTACTGAAACCGTGTTTGCTCATCCCTCAAAAGGCCAGAGAAGACTTGTACAGAAGAAAGAAAAGGTGAGATTTGAAAGGCAATTTTAGAATTTAAATGAGAAAGTAGTGATTATGCCTTCAGCCCTTCAGACAGACAGAAGGGCTTTGTTATAAAGTAAGGCTGGAACCAGCCCAATTCAACTATCAGAAAAAACAGAAAGGAGAAAAAACAAAACAAACAACCTCTCTGCATTACAAACATCGTCATGCTAACAGTCCAGAGATCCAAGAAGCCCTCCCTCACAGGAACAGGAGGGCAAGCAAATAGGTCACTGGAGAGCCCCATTTAATCCTGAAAGAATTTCAAAGCACCCTGAAAGGATCCTGTAGGGTAATACACTGGCAACATGAAAGACATTACAGCCTGTGCATCCCAAATTCTTTTACGTTCTTCAGATGCACTCAGCCATGGCAAGTACCAACTGCTCTGCTTCTCAGCGGAGTTAGCTGCTCCATACCGACCCCGCTGCAGTCCCAGGGACTCAGTAATTCAGCTTTATTCATGCTCATTTGACACGGATGAACTGGAGTCAGAAGACACGACAGAGGGAAAACAAGACAGCGGAGCCAGAGGACGGCTCCCCGGGGCCACAGCCCAAGAGGAGCAGTGGGCTCCCTCCCAGCACCCCACGCCTTCACCAGCTTGACCTGCAGGCTCCCAAAGTCCCCACGGGTACAAGCTGCCCCAACTCCTGCAGGAGAAAGCACTCAATTGCATATTGCTTTGTAGTAGCCAGAGCAAGAGGAATCCCCCCTGTGCCCAAAAGGGAAAAAAAAAAAAAAAAGCATAGAATAAAATGCAAGTTCAAAGTCTGCCGTTGTTACAAAGAGAAAGAAACACGTGTGAAGAATATTGGGGGAGGGGGGCAATTATAAAATAAGCCCAGGTCACTGATGAAATCTGACAGCCTCGGGGCAAAACCTGCAAGCTTTCCTGGAGACATCTATCCTGAGCATCACGTCCATTCTTGTTTTAACTTCTCCTTTTACTGAGAAATCCAAGCGCCTAAATAGTTATTTGTGGAATACTAATAGCCACAGTTTGCAATTGAAATGAAGACATACTGCAGCAGAAGCCATGCAGACAATCTTTTTTGTAAGTCAGAGAGTAGAGATAGGATGCAAGCTGCTAAATGTCAAGAAGCATAGCTGTGGCAATAAACCCCCAACATTTCATTCCATCACACTGCCACTATGAAAAGGAGCTTGGTCTCATGAATAACCTACAAACTCCCACCTAGGTTTGCCCAAAGCTTCCGCACTCAACACAAGTCCACTGGTCATTAGGCACACAGAGGTTAAGTCACTGGCCAAATCTTTACTGACAATAGAAATTTAGTACCATCACCTTGACAGAGAGTCAAAGGAAAGCAGGGAGGAGACTGCTCAAAGCCAAGTTTCCGATTTCATCCGTTAGACTTGCAACTTACCCTGAGAGTGCCATGGGGGGGGTGTGTGTGTAAAATCTGTCCCTTCTATGGATCAGGACTTCAGTTTCTAAAAAGTTGCAGAGGAACTACAAGTTCTTTGCAGAAAACTGTCTCACACAACAGTACATACAGAAAGACATAAAATAGAATTGTAAAATAAACTTGGGTTTTTTTAGCAGATTTCTTGTTCACCAGCAGGTTATTTTCACGAGAGGCTATATCCATGTCTTCCTCGAGAGGGAAGAAACAGATTAGGACTGGAGAGAGGGAAATCTGAATGCACTTGCCAATGACTCCGAATCTTCAGTAGCTTTGTACTACATAAACCCAACTGTAATTGCCCGTTTTCAAATGACATAAGGATTTTATGAGTGGCCCACTCTCTCTCACTTTCCCTGTCCATTCTTTGTAAAGCATAAAAAAATAAAAGCAGCAAGTGAAGACCTCTCAGTTTCAGGTGGAGCAATACTTCCATTTGCTCCAACTCCTTTCTTCAGGCAGTTTGCCCTCACACAAACTTCCATTAGAAGAACACTACCTGCAAGATGACCAGACATGCAGGATTTGGGTGGATTCCCATGCCTCTGACACAAGGCTGCATGCTACTCTTCCAGCAAGCCAGGGGAGCAAACAGGAGTTTGACATGTCACTCCCCACTCTGCCAGGGAGGTGAGAGGGAGCAAAATCTTCTGCTGCTCAGATTCAGCATCTGCCAACTTGCACATTTCTCCTCACAGAAAGGAGAACAAGGGGAAGAAGTTTTGCAGGGAACATTGTTTGCCTCCTCTGATTGCAGCTTTATTACCTGTCAGGGTTCAGTCTGCTTCAGTCAGTATCTTCCCAGAAATGACTCATCAGCAGAAGGTAAGGCTAAGGCAAGTTGAAGTCCCTTCCGAAATTTCACAACATTAAAATGCAAAATCATCCATAGGAATACAGATCAGCTGTAACAGTGGCAAAGATCTAAGATGTTTGGCAAGCCTGAAGTAGCAGGCACAGCTACCCAAAGATGAAAAGCATTGGGGAGGTGACACAGCAGCATACTGATAACTCCCTGGAAAGAACTACTGCTCTAAAAGGCATAGAGAAACCAGATTTCCAAATAGAAAAATCTCAAGGTGTTCAAGTATACCTACACTAGAACCATCCAGAAGTTTCAAGCCATGTGCAAGGGCTGGAAGAAAACAGAGCCTGTTCACACAGCTTTACAGTGCAAAGGACCAGCTCTGTGTCACTGGAAGTGCTTAACAATGTGCCATTACACTGTTCCACACCAGTTTGCAACAGGAGATGGGAGAGAAGACCCATGCTCCGCTATTCAGTGCCCTGCACCACCAGTACCCATTGCTGAGTGCCTGAGTGGAAAGTTTAGTAACTGGTTCTGCTGGGAATGTCTTTCCCCACCCCCGAAGCGAAAGAAAGCCTCTTTGCAGCCTTATTACCTCTCAAGATTGAGCCACTGCCTGCAGCAGCCTTTCCTACTGAAGACAGCAGGAATGCTCAGCCAGAGTCTTCAGCAGGAGTGTAGGTGGCTACGGGTAGGGATTTTGTGAACAGTTATGCAAAACTTCTCACACGCATTTTGGGCATCACCCAAATGTTTACCTAAAAGGCAAGAAAAACGGCATGTTGAACTGCAATGCGCTGGCAAATGGTCTTGAGCAAGAAAAAAAAAGAAAAACAACCAAAAAACAGAGGTAGGTGCTTGGCTATATGCCAGATGAATATTCAGCACAAAAAGCCACTTTCATCTACCCTACTTTGGATGTGGTAAATATGGTGAAGGTAATGGCAAACCCTTATGCACCACTGCAACAGGCTTGTGTACTTCAGCACTGTAACACCAGAAGCTTCATTTAAGATCACAGGACACCTTATCTGTAGCTCTTGCTATTGTGCAATTGCTACGGTGTCCATAAGCAGAGAAAATGGAAGTATTAGTGAGTGTAATGAACATATTTCTTCCCTAAACTATCTCCTTGGAATACCTCAAGAGCGGCATAAAGCACAGGTCAAGAAGTCCGAGTGGTTATTTCATCGAAGGGATGAGACCTGAAAGGCTCCAAGGATGAGAAATGGCAACTATTGTGATTACCACAAACTGATCTTAAAACAGATACTACAATAACAAGAAAAGGATGGTCACAGTCTTCAAAGGAAAGTCATTTTTCATTGCCTATCAGGAACAGTTCAATTATAGCACATGGTGTCCCCATGTACTATAATTATACTTTCAGCTGTGCTCACAGGCAAGTATTTCTCAAGACTAGCTTCCATTCGAGTGGAAGTGACTGACTCCCTGCTACACATGCTGCAAGCCAGGCGTGCCGCTGGACGGGGAGGTCTAGGTCATGCTGCGAGGGCATGGAACGAGATGATCTTGAAGGTCCCTTCCAACCCAAACCATTCTATGAGCTTCTAAATCAAATTAATTAAAAGCACAAAACAATACACTTGCATGCACATCTTGAGCAGTTATTTTGGTGTAGCATTAATGCAAGGCCTGCATCCAGTGGCAATTACTTTACAAATTAGAGCACTCAGGTAGCTGTGATATATTATTAGTCCATGAACATGAAGGATTATTTTATATTTCTGAAAAAGCAGCAGGGGAAAGGCCTGGAGCACAAGCATGGCAAGAGCACATATGTGGAAGTAGCAGGTTAGTCTATTATCAAATGCGAAGCACCTCTGCACCATCACAGGGAAAACATGAAGGACCAGAACACCCAACCCAGTACACTGTGTTCTGCTGAAAAGAAATAGGCACAAGCAGCTGCTATTTCTTGCTAAGATGGCCAGCAGATCTGCAAATCCTCTAAAAACAAAAGGCAACCCATGCTGTTAAATGTCCCTTCACCACCCTGCTGGCTGCAGGAGCTCCACAATTGCCACCTGCTTCCCGAACAACCCAAGCCCTCCAGAAAAGAATGAAAAAATAGACCAATTTATACAAAGAAACAGAGCATCCAGCAAGTGACAGTATATATCTTTAGCCCTGGTGCTTGCATTAAGGTTCAATCATTTTATGCAAGTTGTCCCTAACCTACCATGCCTGCACCAAAAAAAAAAAAAAGAAAAGCTTGTTTTAGACTGTATTGCTCTCTTCCTACAGACCCTTCACCACATTGCTCTCTTGCTGCCTCCCCACTGCCAGACCTTGCAATACTTGGCACTCCCTGACTTTTTTTGGTGGTCTTTGAAGCTCAGGATTTCACTAATTCATTTCCATGCTTTATTTCTTCTAAGAAATCCTTTGGGAGCTCTGCTCAGTCTTGGAAAGTAACACTGCACTAGCGTGTTCCTTTTATAACGAGGAGCTCAAGCATGAAATGGGAGAAAGACTGAGCATACGTATACTCACACTATAGCATAAATGAGTTGGAGAATAGCGCTCACATGAGAGATGGGGAACAGCTTCCCAACCTAGAAGCAGCTTTCCATTCCGGAAGATGAAAATTGATTTCTCCGCTCTGGTTCAGTTAATTACTATAGCCATCCCCATGTGATTAAGTAGAGTAGATGCTTTAAACCAACGGATTTTCCACCAGGAGTTCCAACAGTAAGTGGGGCTGGAGGCTGCCATTCATACCAGTGCAGTGCCACAGCCAGGTTGGCTTTCACTGTGCTCCATCATCCCTAGAGCCCACATTCTCCTTCATCTTCAAGAAGCTCACAAACAACTTTCCTACACATCTCACCAGCAAGCCATACTTCAAGGTGACCAACAAAATCGTGGATGGTGGCATCCACAAGTGCCTACTGCCTTGCCACCACCTCTTGGGGCTCTTTCCCCTACTCCTGTTAAAACAAACACGTTTGCATTTTGTATTATGCACTGTGACCACTACACAATTTCTCCAGAGCAACTCCTTCTCTAGCGCAAAGGAGTCTTCTCTTGTGGGGTAACGACAATGGTTTCTGCAGACAGGTGGCATGACCTCAGGAACAAGTCAAGCCAGCTTGTGACTCAGTTCAATCAAACATCAAAGTAATATTCTCCATCTATCCTCCACAGATTTTGTAACAAGGCTTGCAACCCTTGAATTACAGATCCCATTCCGATTCCCTACCTTTAAATTATTAGGCCAGGATACGTACAAGTTTCTGCTACAAGGAACAGACTCTAAGATTCTCAAAGCTGAGTATTCCATGCATTTGAATTGGGACTAGTTGAGTTAAATTGATTTTTTAATGCATTTATCCTCTATAGGGACTTTTTTTTTTTCTTAAACGCTGATTTGCTGAAACTGTGCCTATCCAATACTCATTACTGAAATGCATGGAAAGCTGCCAAAAGAAGCGATGTCTTCTGGACTAAACAAGGGATTTATTACTGAGAAACCACAGCACAGGGTAAAAATCCATCACAAACTTATTGATTTAAACTGATTGTAAGTAATCACACACAATTTATATTAAGTGAAACATACTGCCATCTAATTTAGAGTAAGTGAATTGAATGCTACTACTCTGAATTCTGTTTAAAAGCAAACTCTAATTGATATCCAAATAGAAATAATTGAAGCTTTCAGAAAACACGAATAAAATATTCTGTTATCTCTGTTTATTATGTATTGATAGATCATTTTTACCTATTTAAAAATAGTTAGACTGTAATTATAGTATTATATTTCAGCAGAGATTTATACGTAAGCCTGAGGGCAAGTTAAATAGAATTGGACAAGTACTGCGCGTACAGTGTGGAGAAAAGAATTTGATATGCGGGATGCAGTTTAAATGACTTCAACTCACTCTTAATATAGAAGCCTCAAACTTTGCCTACTTTCCACCCAAAATATAATGAAATAAAGTAATGCATTTTACTAAAACACGGTTCTCTCACTTCCAGAGGAAGCATCTTAGGATGAAAATTATATTATATAGCATAAGCTATCACTGCGGCACCACATCTTCCCTCCAAGATCCCATTCAGGGAATTGTGCTTGTCACTCTCCTTTGATATGTCACATAATTGGATCCCAATCCTCAGCAGTATTAGTCAGCCCTATAGCCAATTTTATTTCTAAATAAACATTTGAAGGTATTTGCTGTCCTTTTAAACCATCAGCGTGTAAACACTGCCAGGAATAAAAAAAGTCTTGTTCAGAATGATCTCTCTTAGACTCAGAAATTTGGCTATTAATATTTAAGGATGTAAGAACACATTACTTCTTATTAATAAAATCACTGACTCATAACAGGAGCACAGTGTGCCACCACTTTCAGTATTCAGTTGGCTTCATAGCTTTTGAAGACCACAAGCCCACCTCAAACTGTTCCTCATTGAAACTCCTTCTCATATTTAGTTAAAGACTGACATGTAATTTCTCAACAGGAGCACTTACGTGCCAGATCACAACATGGTTCACTAGAAGCATTTCAACTGTCCTTCCCACTACAGGTTGGGGTCAGATAGCTCCTCATCAGCTGCCCATTTGTATGAAGGTGCATTTCAAGTCTCACGTGAAGATAAAAACATAAATAAGGTGTTCAGATGGCCTTCTGACAATGTGAAAATTTTATTTTTAAAGTAATGACCTAACATATGTTGCACTCATGAGTTTGAACCTAATCCTGCCATGAGCCGCATATAAGTGGAACAGTTGTCCATAACTAGCCTCATTACAATTCAATTAAGTCCATTTGCAGAGTGCATTGCAGGACTGGGCCCTTAGGAATTTTTTATGTTCCTGGAGCTTATTAAATTGCTGGATATCTCCAACAAGGCAACAGCTCTGCATCCAAATCATAATTTAGTCGTATTTGCCTGGTTAGTACTAGCCACCTGTTAGCTGTTATTTTTGCACAACTCGACACTTCCATTTATATAAACTTTCCCCATTTTTATCGTTACCTGGCTCTTAACACCAATCCCCTGATTAAACACTGCAAAAGGCTCTCTGCTTTTCCCCTGTTCTGAGATGAAGTAATACTCCACTGTCACGGACTATGCTAAATTATACCAGAGGGCGTCCATGCCCCTCAGGTACTTGCCAAGCATGACTTAAATTCTACAGAAGCTACTACAAGAAGAAAAAAAAACTAATTTGTTTTTTAAAACAAAGCTATTCACTACAAAGCAATGCTGTGTAGCAGAGACTTTCTCCTGTCCAGTGATACAAACATTGCCAGGCCATAACAAGCCTGTTTGCACACAATTAGGGAAGAATTGACTGACGTTTCCACCCAAGAGTACTGGATGCAGGTCACTGAGCTGATTTGGTGTTCTTCCTTGCCTTGCAAAGTATTTTCTCCATATAAAAAAAAAAAAAAAAAAGAATGGTACATTCAACTTGGAAGGATAAGGATCATCAAGTCTGATGCCCTGCTCCTTGCAGGACTACCTAAAACTAAACCATATGAATAAGAGCATCATCCAGACGCTCCATGAACTCTTGACACACTTAGTGCCAATACCACTTGCCTGGGGAGCCTGTTCCAGGGACCAGCCACCCTCTCGGTGAAGAGCCTTTCTCTAATGTCCAACCTGAACTTCCCCTGATGCAGCTTCACTGTTTCCTTGTGTCCTGTGCTGGTCACCAGAGAGAGGAGATCAGCAGCTCCCCCTCGCTGCCCACCTCGAGGAAGTTGTAGACTGAGACGAGGTCCCCCCTCAGCCTTCTCTTCTCCAAGCTGAACAAACCAAGTGACCTCAGCTGCTCCTTGTAAGTCTTGCCCTAAACACTCCTATTTCACAAGCCTTGCGTTGCTGTTTGGAGAGAGAGACAAAGATTGGAAAAACATTTGTTTGCAGTTCCTCAGCTAGCCACAGCCCAGGGCTGGGCCTCCCAAAAACTGCACGCTATCAGCTGCTGCACTGTTAGTAAAAAGAAGTGTGAGGAATTGGCAAATTAGAGTAATAAGCAATCCTTTTCTCTGAGGGGCAAATTTATTTCTTTATTAATAAACACAACTAAAATTCCAGTTAGAGATAAATTGTCACAAGGGAAGGAAGTGAAAAAGGTTTATTTTGTCAAGGAATGGCTAAGGTTGAGCAGATACAACTAGCAATTTTTCTGCTGTATTTCTCCCTCCCCACTCATTCTCGGCAGCCTAGCTATTTCCACCCAGTCTCTGAAGTGCATACTAGAAAAGCAACAGACAAACTAGCAAAAAACAAAAGAGAAAGGTTCAGCAGATCAAACGCAGAAAGACAACTCAGGCACGATCTCTGAATGGGAAAGTGACACGCACAATTTGAGAATCGGCTCTTGGCATCAAAAGCTTCTCACGCCAGGACTGTTTCCGAGCAGAGCTCTACAGGTTACGGTCATGGTCAATGGGAAACAAAGGTCACGCAGGTGCTTTCGTGGCAGAGTGGCAGCAACAGCGTAGCCTCCTCCTTTGTAATCTAACTCTGATGTGGGAGCTAGAGCTCCTCAGAAAACTTGCACCAAAGACATCCTAAAAAACAGGGCTTTGTTGTTTTGACTAACCCATTTCCTCAGACTTGGATCATTGCAGAGCACACCACAGAAAACACAGTATTTCCCAAGACAAAGTGGTTTAATCTGCTGTTACACTAGTAACACCACAAAATTACCTGAATACAACTAGTGCTAATGTCATACATCCCCCCACACCCAAAAGTGAAGGCCCACAGTCCCTTAGCTTCAATTCTAAAAGGCTGTTCTTTAAAAGCCATTTGTCATTTGTGTTGCACTGCAGTAGTTTGACACTGCTTTTCAGTATTAAAGTAACTCCACTGCTAACGATTTCGACAATCCAGCACCAGAGGATGACAGCAGTACTGACACCATCCAAGAATATAAGGGACATGAAATAAGATGTTACAAAATGAAGTTTAGACATGCTTAAGCAGTTGAAGCAGCAGTTAATATTTGCTTTCTTTCCAGTCCAAGAATAAGCGGTTTTATTAAAGGACAAGCTATCCTACACTCTCAAACCCCACCATTCCCAACAGCTCTAACAGACCACTGCTCTCCTGCCTCATGGAGCATCATCGCCCCATATGGCAAAGCTGGATTATGTTTGCTCTCTGACTTCAATCAGATATGTAGCATTTACACTCACTTCAGATGAAAGTGAGATTTTTCCCAAGCATTAGGGATTAGCTGTTTTTTTGTGGTAATAGAGAGAGGGCACACCCGCCTCATCTTTCTCAGGCCTGGCCTTAGCCCCATCCACAAGCTCCAGCCTCTTCCAAACATGGTATCTTCGTAAATACTTGCACTAAGGCTTCAAAGCCAGTTCATGCACCATTCAGCTCAACCACCACCCCAACCCATTCACAGCTCCCCAAATCCTGCTCCTCCATTTGTAACAGGGCTTCCCTGCACTCACTCCTTTGGCACCTCGTGTCCCCTAAGGCGCAGCTCCAGCCCTCTAGATGCAAAAGGACTTTGCCAACCCCTGACCTCCAGGCTGTGTGGAAATTCTCAGCAATCACCCCCAAAATCCCACCGGCACACCTGTGCATAGGGGAGTTTAAACTACCCCCAAATGTACACATCTGATTGCATGGGTTGGAGGAAGGAGAGGGGACAAGCTCAGCCAACTGCTGTGAGCACTCCCAGCCCCATTCCACTGCCCTCCTTCCTTTCTGTTCCTGCCTACGCTGCGGCTGTGTCAAGTACTTCAGAGGGCTCTCAGGAAAGCAAGACCTTGAGGAAAGGGAGGTGTGTGTGGAAGTCAGTCTAGAAAATGCTTTAGAGGAGGAAAAATAACAAAGTGACTGCTAAGAGTTGTTTGAGCCTACATGAGTTGGAGAGAAACTGGAAGAGGTGCTGCAGATAGGAGGAGTTACTTTTACCCAAGGAACACTTTCCTAACACAGATAAGCACCACAAAGGTTTCCCTTCTCAAAGCTGCCATGAAATGGACTTATGGCAGCACCTCACAGCACTGACCAGATCTCTATTAGATGCAAAGTTAAGGAAATAAAACGCTAAGCTTTCAAGATGAAGCACTGTGCGGCATTAGCTGCATGGATGCAAAAGGCCACAAGGCAGCAAAGAGTAGCCAGTAAGCCGAGCACAACCCAAACCCAGCACCCTAACCCAGAACTCGCCAGCCTTCTGGGACCGGCATTGAATAGGTCACAGATTACAACAGCAGAGTGGCTGGCCCAAGACAAGCTTCACAAGAACAGGATTAAGTACCTCAGTGCACAACGGTCTCTATACAGGTTACTTTGCCTCCCATTTCCTTTCCTACAGGAGGTGTGACACTGCCCAGTCTCTGAAAGGGGCAAGCACAGACCCCAGCTATTTTTTTTTCCTACTTTAAAAAAACAAAACAAAACAAAAAAACAACAAAATAACCTCCCTTACACAGTCTGCAGAGAGATTTGGAGGCCATGACTCCCCACCAACACAAGCAAAATACCACAAGATGTTTGCTGTCCTGGGTTGTGGTTTTAGCCTTAGGAGGATTTCTTTATGGAATGAACTAAAATTGAAGTCAACGTAATGTCAAATAGCACAAAAAAAATCCCCTCACATCTTCCTTTCGTATCCCTGTGACAGCATCCACACACACCTCGTGTTTACAGCCTGTTACTTTCTGATGGTTGTCCTCTCCTTCCTTACACTACAGCTTTGGATCTCAGAAAAGTGAAATGTTGATATTGAACGTGATGGAGAAACTCATCTGTGTGATGAGAGTAGCGAACTGGCGTAGAAGCTGTCAAACCAAGGATGTGTCTTACAACTGCCATAGTATAATGAAAATATTCTTTAAAACTCTCTGACAACTGTGGAGTGAGACAGAAAATTAAACTGCCTACACCTGGAGACTACTCTGTGTGTGAGTGCATCAGCCTCTGCTCTGGACTGTACAGCCGGTTTGAGTGGGGGCAAGTGCTATTTCCAAAACGCTGAATCAACAGCAAAAAGGGGCACACAGACCATTCTGCTTCCCCCTTTGCCAAAATAAGTCATTATCGCAGTACTGTTTTGGAGGAGACAGGAAAACTGACAGGATGCCAAGTGCACACAGCTCCTTGCAAAGGATCAGCCTCAGACACCCTCTCCCCTTCACAGCACACAAAGCAGGAGGCACAGCGCTGGGGCAGGATGGATGGAGCCTCACACACATTCAGAGCCACAAAAAGACACGCAAAGGCAGGTTAGGCAGGAGGAAGCCTCAGCACCTTTGAGGAGAAGGTGGGGAAGACCACTGTCCAGCCCAACACACAATTTCAGGCTTTTAGAGAATGCAGTCCACATAATGAACATGCTTTTTCGGGCATCAAAATAAAGATGCACGTGAAGCTGAAAATTCTGCAGAATCCATACGTACTTGAACTTGCACGTCTAACTGCCAAAAAACAAAAGACTTTCTTTACAGAAAGGATCAACACAGGTTCTGTTTTGCCGCAATTCCTGGAAAGCTGCTGCTAATTTCAGTGAATCAGACTTTGCCTCGTTGCAAACATTTCTTAACTCTAGGAAAGCTTAAGATTTATATGCTTTAGACACTTAGGCAGAGATTTTTCACGGGTCACCAGGGAATTTGGATGTTGAGCTCTTGCCAGAATTTTGAACATTGAAGAGTAAGCACAGGCAAGCAAATATTTGAGGTATTTAACCTCCCCCGAAGGTACCAAAGCTAAGCACCCAAGTGACTAACCACTTGCAAAAAAACAAGCCTTAGATTTTGGGAGGTCATTAATGTCAGCATCGAGCAGCTATTAAGAGATGTGGGAGCATTATCTAACACCTTCACCTTAGCTTTCAGTGCTTATGAAGTCAGCAAGGCACACTGGGCCTGCAGGGCAGAGCGTGATCAGCTTCAGGGCTTTTAATCACTGTTGTGATTTTATATGAAGTCTAAGTGCAAAGGTGGAGGAGGAGGGGCATTTAGTAAGGCTGTTTTGAGACCAGAGAAAATATGAGATTACAGTTAAGAGGGTAAGATTGGTACTATTAAATCAATACTGCACAATAAATATAGTAGGTGCGTTAATCCACATAGCTGAGTAGAGTAAGATGAACGTGGGGGATACCAGTGAAACAGGAAGATTGAAAGAAGCTAAAACTAAACATATCCAAAAGAAGAGTGGCAATGAAAACAATATTCTAAACAAATGGGGTTTTGGTGACTATGTGCAGTTTGAAAGCTTAACCCGAGCACAGATGTTGTCTCGGCACTTTTGGAGCTTGTATCCCAGAGAGAGAGAGTGAACAGGGACAAAAGTGAAAGTTTTTCCACAAGTGAAAACACAACAATGCCAAAATTCTGTAGATGAAGCTTGTTAAGCTGTTTGCTAAATACCACTGCACTGTAATACACTGCAAAGAAAGAAAACTATCATTGTAAAGATCTAGCTGCTTGCAGAAGCTTCTTAACTTGTGCCACAGCCCACGTGCCCTCAGTGAATACTCAAACAGTTAGATCCAGCAAGGAACTATGAAAATAATGGGGAGGAGGCGGCGGCCAGGCTAAGAAAAGAACTGGCAGCCGAGGAGGAATGGGTATTTTAGACAGTTACCAACATTTAAAGCAGAGAACTAAGCTAACATTCTATCAGTCCGTGGGTATCTGTTTGCACTGCACCATGAGTCAATGGCCATTATACACGCAAGAGGAAGAGGAAAGCAGCCTGCTAAGCATTAATTTCAACTAGGCACTCCAGTAAAAGGCAAACTTCTGTCCCCGAATGTTTAAGGAGAAGCTAATGAAGACTGACTTATGCATGCATTTATTAAAATTTTCTCAGCACTGAGCATTTCAGCTTTTAAGTTTTGTGTGCAGCTTGAAAGCAAGGCAGAAGCCAAAACGTTAGGAAGAACACCATCTCTTTAGAGGGATTAGGAATTAAGTTAACTGCACATTAGAGATAAAATGGTAGAGTGCTTGTCTTTATTCTTAATAATAAACCATAAGGCATTGAGCTACACAGCACGATTAACTTCTTTCAACTTCTCACTGTTACTGCTGAGACAGCAACATGGTAGTCTCACAGAAACATTAAAAAGTACGGGGCGATTAAGTTAAAATTAAGTGAATTTAGGGCAGGCAAAAAATGCTACATTGCAACCCAGAAGAGATAAGTCTTTTGTTCATGTAAAGAGCAGCCTGAGCACTAGTAGCATTAGAATGAATTCCTCAAAACCAGAAGTCATTCATGGTTTGAACTGACCGGCTCTGGGGCTTTACATGTTATTTTGCATTGCTCCTCTCCTTCCTAACTCACGATTCATCTGGCTGCTTGGTCTCTACAATAACATCACCGCTAATGATCCCTTCACCAAGCCAGGAAAAAGAACGGACTTGGGAAACCACAGCTGAGGTCTCATCCCCTCCTCCTTCACTACCTCCATGCAGTCTTGAACTTCATTTTCCTTCACTAGTTTTCCCATTTATAAAGTTCCTCTTATATACATCATGACCAGAAAAAAAAACCCAAAACCACAATTAAGAAACATTTAAGTCTGTGAGACACAGAGATAGTAAACAAACAGGGATCATTTTGATCATTAGACAGCCAGCCCAACCCATCATACAAGATACCAGCAAACCCCAAGACTTACCAAGACTCCTAGGAATAAAAATACTCTCCACAAGACAGACAAAATTCTACCTTCAGTGTGTAACTACTAGTCTTCAACTACAGTCTACGGTTCGATGAGTTGCTATGTATATTTACCTGTACCCTGACCTGGCTTAGAACAACTGAAGCAAGAGAAGGAATAGAGCAAAGCTCCCAACCCTCCTCTTCCTCCAAGCTTTAGCTTCAGCTGTAGCCTATAAGCAAACACCTACATGCTTTCTCCTATCCTATCACCTCCCACCTGTGGGACAAGCTCACCTGAAAGGTAGGCAAAGCTATTGGTTTGAGCATCCACCAAATTCCACCTTGAAGTGCTGCGGTACTGCCTGAAAAAGCTGGGCAACATTTAAACCACTGAAAAATCTCTGGCACCAAAGCCCATCCTGTTAAGGCAAAGCTGCATCCTTGCCTTTGCACAGTCTTAGTTGTTTCATAGCTGGTTTGTGAGCCATCTTTTCCTGCGTTACCCAGAGTCTAGCACAGGTGACTCAGATCCAAGACTAAGCAAATCTAAACAAGCAAATAGCCCCACAGGGAACAGCTGAAGTCATCATGGCACAAGATGCAGCAGTCGCTTTGAGGTGAAGCACCCTCCTGGTGCAGTAGGCAGCAATTCCCCTTCACGTCTTATTTCCACAGCTGTATGAGGTCCTAAGCAAAGTATCAAAGCCCTTTCAACTAGATGTGATGTGTTATCTGTGACATGGTGGAAGGCATGCCTTAGCCAAGCACACAAAGCTCACTGAGTATTTAGAGCTTTGTGGTAGCCTTTAGCATCACAACTCAGCTGCAAACAGGGCTCAGCACCATATGCACACGTTCAGTGTGCCAGGCTGTGCCCTGAGGTGTTTACCACCTAAGCATGTAAGGCAGAATTGGAGCCATTGAAAATTTTCCAGGAAAGTACCAGGAAAAGGCAGTGAACCAAAATGAAAATCCTTCCTGGAAATGTACTAGCTTCCAACAACAGGGGTGAGTTTCCCCATATACTCTCCTAGCAGGCTGCAGGGATTTCACAACATCACAGGCAAAGAAAACACATAAACTACCTGAAAGGGCTTTTGGTTTAACTGCTACAGGATCAGCAGCCTTAGGAAACTTGTGTCTACCAAAGTTGGCAGCGCTTTCAAATTTGTGGTCTGTGCACGCCCCAGGGAAAAATATGAAAGTGAGCCTTTGCTCAGATTTTAAAATGAAAATATCTTCATTAGAAACTACATTGACTTCCTCTGGACTGATACGTGTCAGTATTTTAGGAACCTGAAAGTCTGGTTACTGCAAAGACCCAGTTCCTGACTTAGCAGCCCTGAGAAACTCAGCTTGCTCTGGAATACACACAGCAAAACTGGGAGTCACAGAGAGCTGAACTCCGGTTCCTGAAGCTGGTATGGTCCCAGCTCTCTGTTTTGTTGGCAAACAATCTCAGACCGTGGCTGTGCTGGGGCTTTAGAAACCATTACTTCATTTTGGGTAGAACATTTCAAAATGACATTTCCTGTTTTGTCTTTTAAAGTTATCAGGAGAGTTTCGTTCTCCACCCAGAAGAGTGACTTTTCTTGTTTATTGTTTTCATAGATCCACAGGATGGAGATATAATGCAATGTATAATACACATGGAGAAGTTTGGAAAATTAGACTCATTTTGATATTTGGTAAACTATGTAAGCCTGCGAGTCTCTGACTGAACTGAAAAGACAATACAGAGCTCTGCAATCCCAAACTGGTGCCATTGCCAGATAGCCTGTTCCACATCTGGAATAAAAATGCCACAGCTTTACTGAGTGAATCAAAATAGGCAATTTTGTCATAACTTTTCCAGTAACATCTCTAATAAATACCTGTGGCAACACCTGTGGCAAATTTAGGAACTCCTGGGATTTCTCTGGTGCTCAGCAGCAAAAGAGTTTATTATCGTCTTCAACAGGTCTTCACCTACCTACAGGAAGAAAAGATTCACAAGTAACATCAGCCCTTTAAACTGTCTTTGCACCACTTGCAGGTTCAGAAATTCACATAAAAACCATTTTATTTGGAACTGAGTATTCTAGTATGTACAAATCATACCCATTCATTTCCTTTTAAAGCTCCTGTTCATCTCCCCATTAGACAATCCTCTGTCCCTTCCTGAAAAGCATAAATACCCTCATAAAACACGCTCTCCCAGGCCAATGTTAAAGCCCTGGGTTTATACCCATCAGATATTTTTACAGGCTACTCACTCCATATTTGTTAATACTTAAGCCATCCAAAGAATCTGTCAGAACTTCTTGAAGACAGCCACATGCCAAAATGAAAAGATAACAGCAAACTGATCTTCCTTTATAAGAGCCAAAACACAAATCTAGTGTTCTAGATAAAAGAAAATCCTACCATCTTACATTTAACCATCACATTTTGGCTTTTGTACCCCCTAATACATGTATTTGTGAGAGTCTTTTTCCTGTCTTGATGAGTTAAGCATGCAATGATAGTCTTTCACTGCAATTTCACTGATGGGATGTGCTTAAAATGAAAATCAAAAGCATGAAACACCGACAAGTGTAGTGTTGCAGAGCTGTCTTCTTATTTTTCAGTTGGATTCCCAGGTTTAGCGAAGTGCTTAGCTCACACACCAAAATGCTGCAGGCAGTCGTATGCAAGGTATTTTGGAAGTGAAAGTCAAGGACATTCATGATTTAGCCCTTCAGTGACAGGCAAATTCAGACCTACACATTTGGGTAGAACTGAAGTTATCAAAGGTAATGCACAAAACCAAGGTCCAGTTTGATCCCACAGTAGTCTAGATACCAGAATTTCACAGAAACTCATGTAAACGATCTATTGGAGAGAAACCCAACTGCTCGATGTTTGATTTACTGGAGATAGGCTGTTCTCAGTTTTATCAAACATTCTTGGTGCCATTCAGAACATAGTTTAATCAGTAAAAGTTGCAGAGACAGGAAACAAGTTCACTTGACTCCAAATAAATGGAATTTAGTATTAGCAGCAATATAAAGCTATTGCAGTCATTACAGAATAGTTCTTAAGATCGGATGCCCACTTTGACTGTAATCCCTCCAAATTCAAGTCAACCTAAAGATAAAATTAAATAATCTGCCAGAACAGACTCACTGCATTGCTAATGGGTATTAGAAAATATCACTGGGAGAAAAAACCCAAAACACCATGATGAAACCTCTCATATAGAATTTCTAATAATAGATCTAAAAGCTCTTTACAGGAGGAAAGGGCGGGGGGAAGAGTCTTATCACAGAGAAAGAGACAGAGGCACAGATTCTCAATATGACTTTCTTAAGACTCCCCAGCAGGCTAGAACAGAAATCAAACCTGAAGCCTCTAGTCCTTTGTTTTGAAATACAATTTTAAAACACGCAATAGAACAATACACACTTGATTTACCTCCACACAGCTGCAGTGAGAACAAATTTTACCTCTAATTCTACATCGTTTGGCTGGATCTCCATGTTACCAGAGCTCATGAGACACGCTGTCACACGAAACATATACCATGCTAGAGAGCGCACAAATTCCAGTTCAAAAATCCTTCTGGAGATCCTGCTTCTTACACCCAGGGTGGTGGACACAGCCCATCCTGGTACCGCAAACGGAGAGACCTCTGGAGACAAGACGTCTGGCACCCGTTGTCCCACTGCCTGGCCGTCCCAGCATGCTGCCTCAGCTGGTGAGCACTTGCCATGATGGTATTTGGAAAAACTTCCTCTACTCGAACTTGTCTAATGAAACTCAACTTCAACAACGAAAAAAACCACCAAAGTGCTGCTCTGTTTACCCAGCATCCTGCCTTCTTAAGTTGAGATAAAAGTGGGAAATTAAGGAGGCTGTTAGGGAAGAGGCACTAAGCTGAATATGGATGACAAACATCTGAAAAAAGGGAGAACAGTGGTTGGGGGGTTCTTTCCCCTCCTTAAACAGGCTTCCCCACCCCCATCTCTTTTGCTGACTGTTATCCGGTTTCCCCGGGAGCTGCAGACCAGCACGCCGGCCCTCCCCGGCGCTCCTGCCCAGCCCGGAGCCAGAGGCCGGGCCGGGCCCAGCCCCGCGCCGGAGCACCGCTGCGGCCGCCGCCCTCCATGTTGTCCTCCGAGGGCTGAGGACCCCAAACAGGAGGGAACAACGTTCAGAGGCGCTGGCACAGAAAGAAAGGCGTTTACTACCTCTTTTAATGACAAGAAAATAAGTACATTGCAAAAGCCCAGTCTGCCATACCTGCTCCTTTTCCTACTTCATTTTTCCATCACCGCAGGCGACATACGAACTTAGAGCTGGTGCATTATTTTTTTTCCCCAGCCTTTACTTCAACTTGCTGCATTCCTCAACACGTTTCTCAAGATGCCTTTATCAAAATAACTCCCCACCTCGACTTTTCTTATCCTAAGATCTCGCAGGTCTAAAATCAGAAGCGGGGGCTGCTGAGACTTGTGGAGGGCGAGAGGCACGGACGGCCCTCGGGGCACCGGCGACCGCCTCTCTGCGGCCCGGCAGGCAGGAGCCGTTTGAGGGTTAAAAAAAAAAAAATCCAAACAGCCCCAAAAAGTCAATCTTTAGGGCTTCGGCCGCGGCTGTGCGCTGCCAGCCAGGCTGGGACGGCGTCTCCCTCTAGTGTCTGGAGGCGCCCGCGGGCCGCAGCGCCGCCGCCATGTCCGCTCGGGTTTCTCTCTCCCACAGTGCCCTCTGCAGCTCGATTCCTGGCCCTGCCAGCACGAACTCAAACTGAGGGGGGGAAAATAAAATATAAGGAGTCCAGAGGCGTCGTTCCAGTCAGCACGGACTGGTCAGAGCAGACCCACGGCCATTCCCCGGGACACCGACGCCTCACGGGCCTGGCCGCCTCAGCGCCAGCGCAGGGTCCTCGTGTGCGTCTGACAGGAATCTTGCATTTTTCTCTTAAAGATGCCAACTTCATGGGACATGAAGTCATACTAAAGATGATCAGCCAGTTTCTGCAAGCATGTCCCCAGCCGGACGCGTTCCTGCCCGGTGCCAGTGCACCATGGCGTGGCCGCAGCGGGACAGGCGCCCGGTGAGCAGCGAGCTGGGCCGGGCGGCGGAGGCACAGACATGCCTGCCCGCCCCGACTGTATTTTGCTACGTAGCTGCTTCAAAGAAACAGATTAGCATACTGCTGTAGTATTCAGTGATGTATTTACTGCTGCAAAGCTCCAGATGCTCTGTAAGCCACAATAATACAGTTAAGTGGAAAATGAGTCATTTAAAACTATAATGACTATCATAGCCTGACTCCACTGACAACAAACCACCACAACGATAACGCTGCAAGATGGCTGACGGGAGCTGGGGGATGCTGAGGTGCTCCTGCCCTCCCCGGGGCATGCGGGTGCAAGCTGCCATCTCCTCAATGCCACCCCACCGCCACTCACCCACCTCATGGCTCAGCTCTGTGACAACCGCCTTCGAGACTGGCAGGTGAGCGGGGCCGGGCACCCGGATTTCGGCTGTGGGGAGGGAGGGCCACCCCGTTCAAAGCAGAGTGGAGGTGTCCTGGGCCAGGGCAGCAGTCCCGGGGGCTCACCCCGCAGGGCCCCGGGAGCAGGGTGTGAGCGGGGCTGCCACTGTTCCCAGGGGACGGGGTCCTGGTTGGACACTGGCCATGCCATGTCCACGGGGATGTTATCAACGCATGTTCTTGAAATAGTCAATAGTAATTAGTGTTGAGAGGCCATGGGTACATTCTCACGGATGAGGAGGATTCTATCCTTGAATCCATCATGGATCAATCAGAGAAATAATTCCTAAACAAGGAAAGCAAGTATTGTTATTATTCTTAAAGAGAAACATCCTGGAGGAGATGGGCATACGGACCTTGAAAATGCTACTAATCTATATGTTTTGCCAACTTGGCAGAAAATTCTGAGTGTCCTAAGCTGAACTACCTTCATTATAATACTAAAAGTCACGCCCATAGGTCAAGGAGACCCTAGCTCGGGTGAAGACCCTTCCCATGAGCATGCGTAGGAGCTATAACTCAATTGTGTAATCATATGTAAATTACTAATCAATCAAATGCAGACAGGAGGTACTAATATGATAATGATATTGTAAAATGTGTATATAAACCGTGCAGAGAGTCCTGTCTGGTGTGCTTGATTTGTGGGAAACCACTGAGCACCCAGCCTTGCTCAGCTCTGAAATATATAATCAACGTCTCATCCTGGCACGTGAGAGCGGCTATTGCACACCGGGTAATGAATCCGATATTTTGGACAGCAGGGACAGAGCAGTTTCCAGGTGCTTGCTGTGGCTTGTCGGGGGGGCAGGCGGGTGCGGGGCCTGGCCTGCGTGTGGGAAGGGAGATGAAGGCTCCATGTCAGCCCTCCGCCTGCCCCAAAAGCATCTGGGGCCATGTGGGGCCGAGCTGTGCTGCCTGCTCCTCGGGCCCTGCTCAAGGCAGGCAGCCCCTCGTGAGAGTCAGGAGAGCTTTTACAGCAGGAGGGAAATGTTAGCTCTCCGCTGACGTGGCAAAGGTGGCTAGGGTAGCAAAGGAAAAACCAAAGCCAAGTTTGCTGCTGGTATGAAGCAGACAGCTCTAATGATTTTACATAAACCATTTTAATTTATGTCCTTAGAAAGTTTGGCATTAATTTTTTCCCCATCTCCAAATGAAGTAATTCTCTTGCATAGTCCTTGGCTAATCCTTTCAGAAGCCAGGTAATGGAAAAAGACGGATGTCCTCACTAAAGGCTGAGGCTTTGAGGAGCCGACATACACTAAGTCATATCGTACCTACTATTTGCTATAGAGAAGCATCTTTTATTCCCTTAACATAAGCAATGTCCTTTGTTTCTAGACTGTAGCACCATACAATTTAAGCCCAACTCTCCAAAATATGATTGCTTTTATCTACCTGAATGCTCTGGGTATGGACCACTTCTAGTCCCTCTTATTAAATGCAATAAAGCAAGGTCACTCCTTAGTCAACCTGATCACTGCCTGCCACAGCACCGTTGAGATTACTGTCATTTATGCAGGGGAACAGGAGGGCTCCTCACAGATCAGGCTCTCATAAAAATAATTTACAGCTACATTCACCTTGCACGAAACAGCATAGCCATCCTGTCAGCCTACACATATTTCAGTCTCTCTTTAACTACCCTCTTGTGGTACCTCTGAAGAACGACAGCCTTTTCAAACAGGCTAAAATAAATCCAACTCTACTTGGTCGTCCTAGTATTAACTGAGACAAAACTTTCCTTTTGGAGGGCAAGTAGCTGGTGGTTGTTTTAAAGGTTTGGGTTTTTTATTAAATGAGCTCCAAATGCATCGTTTGTCCCAAATACACTGAGGCCCTTCAAAAATAGGGACCACTGAAAATCCCAGGAAGTTTACACTTGCACTTTTAGTTATCTTTAAAAGAAGAAAAAAAAAATTTAGTTTCCAAGCTTTTGATGCTAATGCAATCTCTGCTGCATCAAAAAAAACCCCACCACCACTGATTCCACAGAAACTAGTTTAGGGCTTTGAAGATGCAAAGCAGAAGATGCATTTCATCAACACCCAGTAATATTGTATATTTGATAGGTAAAGTCTCTACTTAATCAATTGATTAAGTTCTCACTTAATTATTTTCTTGTCTTGAAACAAAGACGATTATACTGGGGGTGGATGGCTAGGTTCCTTGCGCTAAATGCAAATTTTTCAGTAGAGAAACATATCATAAATCCAACCAAGAAAAATGCTATACTCTGAGTGAGTTTCAATACTGAGCAATAGTGACAATTAAACAAGCCACGCTAGATGGTAAAATACAGCATATCTGCCCTCAATAACCAGAATGACCACAAGCTTTATCAACTTGGGTCAATACTTGAGGTACTTGAATTATCAATAAATAAGTTAACCCATTCTTTCATGAAGATAATTTTAGCAAATCTAGGACCCCACAAGTTGTTAACATGGGTTAGGGTTAAAAGTGCTTTCTGAAGACAAAACAGCAACGCAGAAATTCCTCATCTCTTACTACCACTGACTCTGCGATTTACCTGATTCAGATTTTTTTTTGTTCTCGTGGTGACTAAGACAGCAACCTAGTTCCCCTGGGTGACTCCTGGGATGACTCAGGGAGTAGGTGGCTGGTATTGCCCTGGTGACTCTGAGTTTTGTGTTTCCAGCTGCACTTTTCCCAATTAGAAAATGAGAATAATGGTATAGTGAAGTCTGTATTACCAGACCAGCCGAGGAAACATCAAATGCAATGATCGTAATCTACAGGAGAGGCCTCAGCAGAAAGCAGCAAAAAGGCCGTGTGAGAGTATAGGTGCCATCATGATTTCATTCTTTGCTCCTTGCTGTATAGAGCTTTCTGCCTGTGATATTGCACCTGACGTTGTGTGTATGCATTTTGATGTATATAAATACATGTGTTTCTATATGCAAACAGCACACAAATAAGGAGGGGGATATTCTTTATGACCAGGAAATGTCTTTGGGCTAAAATTACTTTAGTTGCGAGATACCTGTGGAAAAAGAAAGGTGTGTGTGTCCCCAACCGCACAGCTGGCAGAAGGGGACCATGCTGGAAACTGTGCCAACTCCACAATAAGCACTTGGAGGCATTGCCAGCTGGGAACTTCCACCTTGCCCATGGCCACAAGCAGTCCAAGCTCCTCCAGATGGAGACAGGGCGCAGGGAGAACAGTCTGCCCTCACCTGCAGCTTTGTTTCCTCTTTGCTAGCAAAAATCTGGAGCCCTTTATAGCGGTTACCACAGCTAATTCACTGAGGCCTTCAGTTTTCACTCTGGTCTCTAGTACTACTGAAGGTTTTTTTGTATTACAGCAGCACTGAGAAATGCTCACTTGCCTCAGTTAGGGCACCAAGCACAGTGCAATCACATAGTAAGAGATGGACTGTTTCCCAAAGAGCTTCACGTAAAGAATGGCTAGATTGGTACTTTACAGTGCAAAGGAAGGAAGGAAGATCTGATGAGACTGTAAAATCAACAAGGGAGGAGGTAGTCCCACCACTCATTTGTATGATACTTCTCTGAACCAGGTAAGTTAGAGGCTAGTCTCCATCTGGAGTTAAGGAAGAGTCACCTTCAAAAGGCAATTCAGACCATTTAAGTTGGGATCCTGCTCCAAATCACCTTCTGAAGCTATGGATGCCTCCAAAGATGGCAGCTGGAGTCCAAAGAAGCAAGCTGGTTTATCCACGTGAGACTTAACCGAGTCACCGTAGGAGTATCAAAACCCTGTATAATTTGAATCTTTGGTCATTGACTGAACCACAGCTCGCTCTTCTTTCTTGCCAGAAACAAAAGCAGTAAGCCAAGCAGCTCCTCTGTAAATGGAACATAACCAATGGTCTGTTACCTTGTTCCAGTGCCCCAGGTGGCTTTCAGCAGAGGTCACCTGCATGTGTGAAGCAGTAGTTAAGAGTTCAAATTATCTTATAAAAAATTTACTTAACAAGGCACAGCCACAGCAAATGAAAATACTTTCAATAAAATCCTCCCCAACCCCCATGTGCCCATCTTCCAGTCCAGCATGGACTACAAATTTTCACGAGCTCATACAGGCAAAGGTAAAAAGGAACAAAAATTTAGTGTCTATGGCTCTTGGAAAAATTTGTCTGCAGTGTTTATTGCTGCCTATAATAGATTTAGCTGTCATAAGCCATGAAAAAAGAGCACGACTGGCAAAAAGGCAAGAGAGTATCAGTAAGGTAGAAATAGCAGAAAACTAGGTTAGAGGTAGGTATTTAGTAAGGAAAGACAAAAAAAGATAATACAGAAGTTTAAAAAAGAAGAGACAAAGCACAGCATAAAATGAACATTGTATCAGGGAACAAATGTTATGATTGCTTTCAAAGAGTCACTTCCTATACACTGCTTTAGTTGGCATCTCCACTGGTGATGGGAAGCTAAGTAGAAAACTAGCTGGCGTGCGGGAAGGTGGGAGCTTTAAAGCATAAAGCAAAGGTCCTGGGTGTTGTAAGCATAGTAGCTCAGGGTTTTCTATGATCCAAATCTCTTATACCCTACAGAGTAATACCTTTATGACTCCTTTCATTCCTACTGGTGGTATTTGGCACAGTCTTTAAACGAACTTCAATTCTTAAATACTAGTGATTAAAAAATAGAGGATTTAAGACAAATGTCTTGAATGGAAGACTGTGCAAAAAAGATTGTCTGTTCCTGCAAGCTAATGTCCCTATATCAAACTTTTGAAAAGCAACGAATGCCTCTGAAAAAATATAAAAGCGTTAAAAATCTTGTTTCATCTCTTACTGGACCTTTTCAGGCATAGTCCTCTGAGCATCACCACTCTTATAAGAAGACCTGACATCTGGATCTTCAAAGGCGTATAGCCACTGAAATTGTATTGAATTCAAAGGGAGTGAAATGCCTCAATGCTTTCTGGGACTCCGGGAGTGAGGGTTCATTGGCTTCACTGGGAATTAAGGATCATCAGCAGGAGTGTGCTCAGCACCTGGGAGGACAAGGATCACGGTCTGTACAATCAGACACCACATTTCTTCCCCATGAGACACTGACAAAGCTGTTAGCACTCCTATTGCAATGCTTTGAGATGAGCCCGGAAGATGATGCTCTCCTTAGACCCTCCCTCATGGGACCCTCACACTGTATCTGTGCAAGCTTGCTCCAATAGTTTTCATCCTTCTACAGCCATCTACAACTGGTTTCCTTCGGAAGCCTGCAAGTTGTTTAATGATGTGCATTCAGAAGACCGAGATATGGGTTCCTCGCAAAAAGAAAGAAAAAACCCTCTTTTTGCACACTATGCTACTACTGTACATTCTGCAGAGTTTACACAAAATTTGATTTTAAAAGAGACATATGGCTATTCTTTTCTCTTAGTTACATGATTGAAATTCAGGGAAATTTCACTTCCATCAGATTTACATGGGAGCAAGAGTAGAATATAGACAGCAGTGCTACACGGCTGAAGAGAGAAATAAACTTGAATATACAGCTGCATACATTTAATTGCTTAACAAAACCAACTGGCAATTATTGAGGGAGAAGAAAGATTTCCTAAGTCTTGCTCAAGAAAGCAAATTTCAGTGTCAAAAGTTACCTCTGCCAAAGTAACTTGGATAAAGGTTTTGAAGTGTTTGCAACAAGCTTGTAATAAAAACATCCCCGAACTAAAAACCCCTCCTGGACACCAGGTATCATGAGGAGCTAATTTGTTTTTTTTTTTTTTTCCCCAAAAAAGGATACCATGAAAGCTGTACGACGAAGAGCTTAACAATTCGCAAGAAATTGAACATAGTTATGTACAAATTGTTCATAGTAACCGATAGCCATATTCTTAGCTGATGAAAACTGGTAAAATGCCATTGGCTTGTGTGGAACCGCGCAAATTCACAAAAGAGCTTGCAAACAGCCACATACTTAAGTATGGGGCTATCTTGAAAGACCAACTGGTCACTTAACTAAAAGCTAATGTAAGTAGGGTGTTACTATATTTTAAAGAATCTGGACAAGCCAAGGATTTGGTCTCCTTTTTGTTCCTTTTTTCCTGACTACTATAACAATTTTAATTAGATGGCTTATAAAAGCTTGCCATTTCCTTTATATTTTCAAAAGCTATTTCTTCTGAACAAAAACCCACTCTTGGGAAAAAGTATTTCTTCCCCATAGCAATGATGGGGTACTCCACACAAAGAAGCACCTAGCAGTTTAGTTCACATTTTTTAATAACATGGCACAATTTACATTACACAAGTCTTCGCTGATGAGGAAACATGCTGAAGATTGAGAGCCGCTTCACTTTTCTTTTCACATAGGATCTAGAAAGGACTTTATTACATACAGGATAAACAGCAAAAAGGTTTGTATATAACAATCTCTTTACAATACTGAAAGCTACCACTACGGTTCCAGTGTACATATTCTTCAGGGTTGGGGTTTTTTTGTATTTTTCCTTTTGTTCTTAAAAAAAAAAACCACTGCACAACATCTGGAGTTCACAAAATCTGAAGCTCACAACTAAACCTTCAGTTGACTACTAAAATAGATCTCTGATCATTAGAAACAACTGTCTGTAGTTAACTTTTTCTTTTTTTTTTTTTTTTTGCCAAAACAGGATAACAACTTCAGATAGCACTTTAATACACTAGAAGACCAATGGAACTAATTTTATTTCATACATATATTTTACAGTCCAGTAGACAAGATATTGAATTCTCTCTGATAAAGTCATATTCTCTCCAAATATTTAGACAAGAAACTTAACACATTATAAAAAAGTGTGTTATGAAAAGACAGATTTCAGAAGATTGATGCATATTTTCAAAAAGGACCATGTTCTCCATGTTATTTCACGTCTTCTATGATTAGGGAACAACAAGGCTGACCTGTTAACTATTCACAGACTTTATTACCAACCGAAATACAATAAATTGCATTATGAAATCTGCATCGGAGTTCATTAATTAAACTACTAATCCACAGTGAAAACATGTCCATCATTTAGAAAAGTATTAGCTTTCTTGTAGGATTTGTTTCAACGTAGCTAAAAATCACTTAACAAAAAAAGAAAAAAAAAGTGTGTGTACAGAGAAAAATGACACACTGGCAATAAAAATAAAAACAGACATGAATGGCTATAAGCAGATGTTCTCCCAAAAATAAATTTGACATGTTAAGTGATGAAAGTTCTGGAAAATATCCAGCATTTGATTATAACTGTTTAACCCAGATTAATGCGACTAAAACCCAATCTGTCATGACTACAGTATCAGTGATTACAGATCGCTAACCCTGACGCGTTCTAAGGAATACATGAGCTACAGTAACATCAGCATCTTGATGCAGGGGTTCGGACAGAAAACTACACTTCTAATGGGCTGTTTCTTCATCAAAACAAGCAAGAGAAATAGGTTGCTATTATAGATGAGCTTGTTCAGGGAAAATATGACTTTAGTTATGTTGTGTGTTGAAAAGGCTCCTTTGAGTTATAAAGGCTTTTGTGAAAAGCCTTAAAATTCATTGCATAGTTGAAGGGGTTTAGCTGTCTATAACAATATATGTAACACAGCATAAGCAGACTGTGTTGATCAATATTAAGTTTGCAAATAGCACAGTTTAAGAAGTATTAATGTATTATGTTACTTAATTTTATCTATTTACATTTGTACAAAGTAAAGCTTTCATCTTACCCTTTTTGCATATATGAACCATTAACCCATGAAGCAATCTTTTTACATAAATATCTACAATTGTCTTCACTTCTGGTCTGAAAGAGCTTTGTATGGTGGACATCGGTGGTGGTTTGTTTCTAGTCAAATCATTCAGATTAATGTCTTGTTCTTCAGTTCAAATTTTGAAATTTTTAAACTAGAAATAAAATAGAGTAGGAGACACGAGGAACATATGGACTTGGCTAAAAGATCTGGAAAATTTCAACATATAATATACAAAAAAACCATTTCAAAATCTTTGCACTCAGGTCTATACATATTGTACAGTGGGTCACATCCCCAGTCTGTATCAATGACTAGTAAGAAGGTCTTTATATTATGTTCATTTACAACGTTCTGTCCCTCTTTCTCTGGTTTTTATTTATTCTCACTCTGCTTATCGAGCTTCAATGTCCTTGAGGGTGTGAGAAGGAGGCCTCTCTCTCATCTCTGTTGACAGAGGAGTAGTCCTTCTGGGAGACCCAGGCCGAGGTCCCAGAGTAGAAATAAGAGGTGGAGGGGCACTGAGAGCTGCTGTGGGGGGAGTTTTATTGAGGATGCCATTTTGGTGTCCCGTCGGGGGACTGACTCGGGGGTAGTGCATGCTAGGAAGTCCTGGCGTGATTAGGCTTGGGTGAGGCAGGTGCCCATCCAAGGCGGCAGGGTGAACTGAGTGCAGGCGTGCGTGTTCATAGTCCTCTCTGAGCATGTGCAACCGCTCCCTGTCATCCAAGTGGTTGCCCCTCTCATGCTCACGTCGAGGGTCGACAGAGAGAGGGTGGTGGTGATGGTGGTGGTGATTGTAGTCGTGAGGTTCCCGATCCCTGAATGACCTGTCTGCTTCATATAATCTTGGCGTAGAAAGACGATGAAGGGGGTCATTTCTTAGCAAAAAGTCTCTGCCCAAGGGGTCTCTCCGATGAATATCTAGCTCTCTGTAAGGATCTCTCAAGGGATCCCTCATTGGATCCCAGTGGAAAGAAGGATAGGGGAAACGTTCTCCACCAGGAATTGGGCTAATTCCCATAAAAGGGGTCATCATGCGAGTCCTGTCCAGGCCACTGATGCTGTTCATGTGATGTATACCAGTTACACCTACAGTCATGGGCATAGACACTAGAGGACTTGGATGGACGTTAGATGTGGATATAGGCGGTGGCTGATCAGATGACCTATGAGTCTGAGGTCCCTCAGGTTGAACATCATGGTCTTCCTTTCGCTCCTCCTTCACTTTGACTTCATTGCTTTTCTTCGGATTATCGTACGCCGGCTCATTCTTCCTCTCGGCCTCACGGTTTGAAGTACTATTAGGCCTGGTGCTCTCCACAACAGGGGGCCTAGCATAGGGTGAAGGAACCCTGGACATTTGCTTAGACTCTTCCACCACTCGGCTTTCATGGCTCAGGCCTTCTTTCTCCGAAACATAGTTGTCCTTCACCTTGTGCTCTTCAACATTAATTTCCTTCCGAGATTCGGAGTGATCCCTCTCTCGTTCTTTGGGTTTCTCTTTTTCTCGAACCTCGGGATTCAGATGGCTCCTGATCTGCTCATTTGAGCTGCGATTATGTCCGAGGGAGTTTACTGGATGGATAGGTGCTGGCGAAGGATGGCTGGAGTGTCTTTTCTCAATGCTCTCCCTAGAAGAAAAAGAAGTGTAAAAATGAAGGCATGAGAAACTGCAAATAAAGCATCTACTCGTTGCTTTGCAGAAAGCTAGTAACGTGCACCATTAAATGCACTGTTCCTCCTGCACACCCAGAACACCAGAAGAACATCCCATCTCTAAACTAGGCCTATTCTATTATCTTGACCCAGGAGAAGATTCCCCAAAGCTGCTTTGTGAACGATCTGATTGAGATTTCAAACACTGAAGTCCATAGAAGGCTCCCAAGGGAATCTAGCTCTAGTACACGTATTTCTAAGACAACGGCCTTAATTGTTTGCAAAGAGAAAGAAAAATAAAAACATACTAATTTCATCCCAAAAATGTGAGGCAGTTAAATCCAAATTACATGGTTAATAGTATTTTACCTGCTTCTTCTATTAAGAATACATTTGGGAAAATAGATGACATTTTCATAGAATCATAGAATCATAGAATGGTTTAGGTTGGAAAGGACCTTGAAGATCATCGAGTTCCAACCCCCCTGCCATAGGCAGGGACACCTCCCACTAGACCAGATTGCCCAATTTTGTTCCAATGAGTTTTTAAAAAATTTCTAGACCTACGTAAGTTACTAATTTCTTATCTCAATTTTCTTCAATCTTCTAGGTTTTCAATTTACTTCTCACAATTCAATTTACTTCTTAAAATTGAAAATAAAAACCTCTCAAGACACCAGTACTGATGGATAATCCACCTCTCTGAACAGGCAGGCACTTCTCTACGTGTGCAATGAACCTCAGCGCCA
Organism: Anarhynchus alexandrinus; assembly: GCA_008711295.1. Taxonomy (NCBI): domain Eukaryota; kingdom Metazoa; phylum Chordata; class Aves; order Charadriiformes; family Charadriidae; genus Anarhynchus; species Anarhynchus alexandrinus. Next base: position 1,773,357 of record VUYV01000142.1, read on the forward strand.
GCGTTTTAAGAGGTGGCCCATCATGTATAGATTACGCGTTGACTCCCCTCAGCAGAGAGCAGTCTACCCTATATGCCCGGCAGTCAGACTAGCTCTCAAAACATCATCTCTCTGCTCTTCAGATTATCAAACCTTTCCCATTTCTACAGTAGAGCAAGCAGAGCAGGGCCGGGGCCAGTGCATCTCCCTGCCAAAGCTAGGAAGTCTCAATATACTGCGAATTCATTCCATCTTTCAAACCTATTTATGTTGCACAAAAGATTAGAGAATTATTGTCTGGCAGCAGACAAAAACTTCAATACGTGAATGGATCCTGTATCAACTATTTTCTGGAAGCAGTGTTGACCAGGAATTGTTATGGGCAACACTAAGTGAAAAAGCTTTCCTATTTAAAATGAATCAAATTCATAAGGTAAATCTAATCCCTCAGTTCCAATGATTTTAACCTCTCACTAACTTCAGTTGATCTCTGAGTTGGAGTCTCTCCATAAAGACAGCCCCAAATACTCCGTGTCGGACACGTGCTGTTTGCTGAGCACAGAAACTCTGTTCCATTCAGGGTGATGGACAATGTGCTGTTAAAGGCAAAAGCGAGGGCCTCTGAAGTCCCAAACCAGCTCCAGTGTACATGGTTTCTCTTTGGGTGCTGCAGTCTCTGCTTAGCCAAGTGTAACCTGAACACAGTTGGATGAGGACAGCATGTTGAAACGGGACAAGATGAGCAACGCTGGCTGGCTGAAGGGCAACTCGGAGGGTGACTCTGAAGTGGACACATGCTCCTTCACCTATACAATTTCTGCTACTTGCTTTTTGCTGAGCTGAACTGCATAAGATTTCTACCTGTAGGTACTTTCGGAGAGTGAAACTGCAGCAACTGCAGAAAAAATATCTTTGAAACAGAAACTCTCATTATTGTAACGTCACCAGATGCACCTTTTGCTGCATCTAGACTGAACTGCTGAAACTGTCATTTTATAGGCCATGTCTGAGACCTCAGAGAGTGCAGAATGTGACCGTTAGAAAACATTTATAAATTGGAGTATTTGAAACCAGAACGGCCTAGTCTGCACTGACTACCAATTAACTCCTTGGTATCAGGTTCTGCTTTGATTGACTGTGCCCTAAACAGTCTGAAAATTGTGCCCTGGCTCTAATTTCCCTCCTCTTGCTTTCCACCAAAAGTCGAGGCATTTGATTTAACAGCTTCCAGATTTGGACACAGTGACACCAAGTCAAGGCACTCCAATGAGGGCTTCTCAATGTGAAGACTCGATTCTTTTACTTTGCTGGGAAAGCAGTGGCTTGTGGACGCCGCGATACCTACTCTTTTATTTATTTTGCTCATGGGACTACTTCAGAGGGCGCCCTTAATTGTTAATTCACTAGGAGAGCTCATTGAGTCCTTTTACTGATATTTAATCAATTTCCTATGTAATTGATGTATTTTAACTTATGCATAAATTTTAGAGAAAATAACAGGCATTTTCTGTAACTAAAGAAAAATATATGTGCAACCGAAATAACATATTCCTTTGCCAATTTCATCCTATTCAATTACAGTGATGGTATTATCTCAAGAGGCTATTGATTATACAGCTCACTTAAGTGAACTACATGTAGTTCAGTGGTCAGAGAGGGGATAATTTTTTATCCGCAGATCTGTCAAGGGCTCCTTAGGTTAATAATACGGGAACAGCTCTAAGCCTCTTTCTCCACAAAGAAACTTAAGATCATGTTCTCAAATCAACTTATTACTAAGTAAGGTATGTCTTGAGGCTGTCTGCTCCACCGAAAGATACTGAGTATCTTGTGCCGAGTACTTTGCCTCATTTATGTTGATAAAAAGTTTAATAGATTCTTGGGTGGGTTTTTTTTAATGCTCTAGGATTACATACACTTAAAATGTCATTATTGGAATGGAATTGCTCAGTGACATCTTTTAAACAAAATACCACTGAGAAGGAACAAATCCTGTTTTTCACAATAGCGATTTTTACTGATTTTTGTTTTTTAACAGTGGGCTGGAGGAATGGAGCCCTTAAAACAAAAAAAAAAGCCCTCCAGAACTGCAAATGTTGTTCCAGGAGAAAGTGGGCACTGCATCAGGCCATTGCACTCCCCATCTAGCTCTGCACCTGGGAAAGGTTCACAGACTGTAGTTTCGTATTATCTAAGCTATCCTGAGGGATTCACCTCATCTCGGTCTAGCTGTGGGGCTGCGGTACACTGGCCACACAGCCTATCCAAGAAGAGTGCCCAGTGATTCACTGCACCCCGCTCTAACACCCGTCTTAGATGGGGAAGAGCCAAGCTGAGAGGTACCTCTGAGGTACCTTTCCACCGACAACAGAAGAAAACTAGATGAATGCTTTTGGCTAGATGGCCCATTCAGGTGCTGATACACTTAGGCCCTTGATGACAGGATGATTTTGAGATGAAATCATACCTCTGGGCGTGATTCCCAGTTCTTCCTGTTTGGGCAAATTAGCTTAAAATAGGTAACAGAGCTTGGGACCTCAACTAGAAAGCAGGGCTACATCCTCACCCCGCTGGGTGCCACTGAAGATAAAAGAACAGGTACGAGAGGCTCACAGACTGCTCCAGGCATTATCTACACAGGGAGCACATCTCCGGGAGGGATTCTCAGCATCTTCTCGTACAGGCAACAGTGTAAGCATGCTGCAAAGTAGAACTCTTCAAAACCACACAGATGGAGGCACAGCAACGCTAGGTTGGTGAAAACGTTATTGTGCTGAACTGGTAGCCCATACTTGTGCAGAAGTATGAAGTATGAATGACGCTTAGTTTTTAGGTCTCAAATTATTGAAAAGAAATATGTTCTGAGCTATGATATGGAGTTCGGCAATGCCAAAGCAGCTTGCAAGGAATGTATTTCTGAAAGGGATTTTCTTCAGCAGGAACACTTCATAAGAAAACAACAAAACAGCAACTGAAATAATCACATATTTCTAAAGACTACCCGTATCATTAATAACTACAATGCTTTGCCATTCAAGCCAGTAAAGTTACTCACATGCTTAAGCATTTTGCAGGACAGAATCCCCAATTTGTAACAGCAATTTATTTTGAAGCATTAACACCAGACATGAAAATAATGAAGCTATGCTACCAAACAGAAAATATTCCAAATGGAAAATGTAGGTGAAAAGATCTGTAGTTTGACTTGCTCTTCACACTTTACAATAACATAGAAAAGCTCTTACATGTCTTTTTAGAATATCTAATGTGTTAGCATAACTTCTTTTAGAAAAGGCTACTAATGCGTATATTTGGGTTAGTGACAGAGAAGTCAGAAAAGCACATCTCCTAAATATTCTTTTATGTTAAAAAATTAGAAACAAATAGCCATTATGTAGTAAAGTAATGTGCAAACTTAACAGGAAAGCCATTAAGCCACAACTGAAAAAGCTGAAATCAGCCTCTCTACGTTTTTCAAGGAAGGCATGACACTTGCTGAATGGCAAATTCTTATAATTTGGTACTTAAATGTTAAGAGGAATTGTTACTGAGGTAACTGTATAATGGGAACAGTCCTGACAAAAAAATATATGACCAGGTTTTACTTTTCATTAACCCTTCCCAGCCTGGACATGTTAGCACGCTAGTCCGTGGAAAACACTGAATTAAACTGTGCTTGAAGGTGTGCAACAGCAGTGCATGCGCGTGTGGCTTTTTCTGAGGGGAATTAAGGTTGATTCAATGAACTGCATGCACTGAAACTCACTGTGGTATTGGAACATGACACACCCAGTGCATTTTATAGTGCTATAATTTCACAACTTTATCAGTGGTCCCTCTGGTCAGTCCATTTTTTAGGAGGGAGGTAGGGTTATTTGTTTTGCAGACAAGGTCCAATTAAAAAAGTTATTTAAGTATTCAAAGGTGCAGATATGTGTCTGATGGACTTTATAATCTTTTTTCCACCCTGTCAGGCACCTATCTACACGTTACATCTTCAAAAGACCTATGAAAACGTGACCCACAAGGTGACAGAACTGTGTGGGTTTGATTCTGTTCTCACTTGACGCTGCCTGAACTCTGCTCCAGCAAAGCTCCTTCCGATGAAGCGCGGTGCAAGTGAGAAGAGAAACAGATGCAGTAGGAAACACCTGAGTTAGGAACCTGCATCTTCCGTAGTGCCTCGCGCCGTAGGCAGCCATGGTGTCAGCTCTCCAGGTGTCCCTCTACTGAAGCTCTGGTTTAACTATGTGCCAGGCTGGGAAGGGTTAAAAGCGGAACAGAGCCCCAAGCTTTGAACTAGACAATTCTTGGAAGTGTTCTTTCGTACCTTTCTTTGTCATCTTTACTAACAGATGAGTCTCGTTTATCTACATCTCTATCTCTGTCATGAGCTGCAGCAGATGAACTGCGCTCCAGCTCTCCTGGCTTCAGCCAGGGCGGAGGGGTCGGGAACGAAGGAGGAGTTCGGTGCAGTCGGTTCCAGGGCTCGTGAGGGTTGCTAAAGCTCTGCATACTGGGGCCATCCTTGTGGCCGAACATTGAGTTGGGTGCTGAAATGGTGAAGTGGAAAACAAAAAGGTTTAAGAAAAAGGTATGCTCTAGTGAAGGTACTTACCAAAAAAACTTTTACAGCACTCAGAGTTAAAATGAATACATATTATTGGGAGCTGGAAAAGGAAAGGAAATTAACAGAGATTCATTAGAGGGTCTCATTCCTAAAAATGGGCAGGCATCTGACAGCTGTTTTAATTGGAAAGGGAAATGCTGTGGATAAAATTGACAAGGGATGAGGTAGTAAGATAAAAGTGACAATGATCCTTATTCCAAATATTTTGGAGACATCAGGAAATGACCATTATACGGACTATAAATAATGGAACTTGTTGCATTTAATCCTGAACCAAAGTAAAATAATATGTGACCAAAACCATGCCAGATTTGAAGTATGGAGGAGGAGAGTGTTTTTTAAAAGGATGATCTTTTGTGACTGGCCAAATCTAGAGCAATGTTGATGATCCTGGACAAATAAATGCAGGTTAGTGATCTTTTCCAGGCACATGTCCTGGATTACTGGTGAGAAAGGAAAGAAAAATGTTCCCATCCACAGCTAAAGATGCTGCACACATTAACTATTTTTGAACATGCAACAAAACCATGAGAAATTTCATAAACTCCTTAGGTTCATAGGTTCTATGTTTTTTTTTCTTTTTTTTTTTTTACCGAACAATGTAATGGTGACATTTAGCACTATGTTGAACCCACACTAATAAGTAACTAATAGAAAATAATTTACTGATGACTAAAAAATCTGTTATTTAGAAGAAAAAGGTCGCTTTTCAAATTCCCATCTCTTAGTGATATGTGATCTAAGTAACTGATAAAAAAAGACAGCAAGTAGTCACCATCACTCAATATCCCGAATTACACAGCAAACAAGAATTCATAAACAAAGAGGTTACTCACTAACTGTCGGGTTCCCGAGTCCCCCGAAGGCATTACTACCCACTGCAGTGAGACCGCTGAAGGAAGCCGGTCGATTGAAAGGCTCTGCAAACCAAAGGGAACAGCTGAAGCTCACTGGCGTGTTGGTAATTATGATAAAGCAGTAGCCTGTTACCCAACTGCATTACGTCTGCTCGAAAGCTCAGTCTGTGCCCGTCAGTAGCTGAACATCATCCTCCCACAACACAGCAGTGAGGGTGAGGGGGTGGGACATAAAAACACATTTATGTTTTTTTCAATGACAGTACGCATGGGGTCATCTTAGTAGAAAAACTTCCTCTTCAAAGAAAAACAAGATGTTAAAATATACATGGTATTTAGGCCTGTACTTCTGCAGAAGTAGCTACTCAATTTAAAACCTGCAAACATCTCCATTTTTATTTCCTTTTATTCCCTTCCAATTCAGGTCCATGGTCTCTCTCAGGAAACGTTCCTGGCTAGCAAGACTATTATTAACTCTGGCAACTGTGCTCCAAAACACCTTCAGGCCATGTCTGCTAAACCGTAGCCGGGATATAAATAAAATGTCCTATTATACTGATATGTCATGCTGACCTGAACATTTTGTAACACTTGATATTTATTGCTAATACTATACAAAAAACTAGCATGGACTGAAAAATATTGGAATAATTTATTTCAGTAGTTAATGCATACAGGGTATAGCTAAGTGATACAAAACAAATTCTCTTCTCCCTTTATTTTGGAGAAGTCTAACTATTTTGATGAAACTACCAGCCAGAGAAAAGGAAGACCAAGCCTACCATTTTCTATAGGCAGCTAAGTGCAGAATGCTAAACCTACATTGTGAGTCTGCTGGGTCAATTTGGGGACCCTCCCAAATCCTCTCCTATGCAAAGTAAAATGCCCATTTAAAGTCTTGATCTCCGATGCTCCCATAGGCAGCAGACCACCTTAAGTTAGACCTCCAGTAAGTTAGAAGGGAAATAAGAACATTTGGTAACCTGGGTGGTTCTGAAATGTGTATTCACTAGTTTTCACTAACAGACACATTTAAGGCCAGATCACAAGATTTTAAGGCTATGTTTCCCACTCACTTCAATGGAAAAGCAGACACCTAATATGAGTTAGGTAAAGAAACACTCTATGAACCAAAGTCTTAACCTTAAGGCATTTTTTTGGATTGGTTATAAACACGACTACAGTGAAACCTAACCAGCCCTGTCGCTGTGCCCTTCTAACATCCAGACTGTTTTCAGAAGTGTTTCAAAACATGCCGTCGGTGATACTATTATGTGTATTTAGAACTGCTACTTGGGTAATGGCTAAAAAGCAGAATTTGTAAAGGTTAAGTAGGCAGGATACTCCAAGACTCTCCACGTGGGCAACCTTTAACAGTCTCGGTGGTCAATGCGTGTTACTTCCGAGTTGTATTCACCCTGAGTAGCAGAGAGAACTTACCTAAGTGAGCAGCTGGGTTGAGAAAGTTGCTGTGGTGAGGTGGTGGGCCAAAAGGGGTGCCGGCTGGGTGACCCCCACCTGCCAAAACAAAGCAAAAGGGGTGAATTCCTAGCAAAAGCTGAGAAAGGGACTCAATCTGCTCTGGGCTTGACTACCGTTTCTTAAACGGCAGCTCACGCGAGCGGAGATTGCTGTACGCTGAGCGGGGCTCTCAGGTCAGGATCCTGCACAATCAGCAGCTGCTTTTCTAAAGAGAAGTTCCCAGTCAGAGTACAAGGGGCAGCGGGGGTGTGTGCGTAATGTTTCAGTGTGGAAAAAAAGAGCGTGTAGAATACAGCGTTATTTCCAACCTGTCATCTCCATGATGCGTCGGACACCGCTGTGTGAAGAAATGTTCCTCCATTTACTACCTGTATGGCATTTCCAGCAGGTTGGGCTTTTTTAAAAGCATATAAAATAATTTAAAAATATTTATCAAATAGGCTAATAACCCCTGGCATGTCTTGCAGAGAGTTCATAAGCCAAAGCATATGGGAAATTTCCTTTTAACATGGCAAGGATTAGCATTTTAATGAGCATGCCACAAGGAGATTTCACTTCTCAGTACTCACTGGCTGTGGAAAAGAGAGTCGAGGGCCGGGCCAGGTCATGGGGGTGGTGGATGGCTCCAAAAAGGCTGGGGCCTGGTGGCCTGCTCAGAAACTCAGGTTTCAGGCCGAAGTCCAGCTTGTGCGGATCAGACTGCATCTGTTTCTGAAACGTAAAATTAGGATTTAGAAGAGACTGTCCTAAAAGAGAGCAGTAAAAGACACTTGCAGCATGATGCGGACATAGCAATTTATTCATACTAACTGACATTTTAACAAGAATATTAGGTTTTGGGACCCCGAGCATAGGTGCACAGCTATTTTCCTGGAAGGGGGAATCTAAGGTGGAGAGAGAAAATCTCGGGCTCCCAGTGCACATTTCCTGCAAATTTCAGTGGTGTTTTCACATATGCTCATGTCCATCCCTTTGGAGCAAAGCATCTCCGCACAGACCTGGCTTTAAGAACAAACCTAAAAATCTTTGAAGAGGCCTCAGACACTTGCTTCGCTGTAAGAACAGGTCTGTCTTAAAATAATAAAAAACAAAGCCGAAGAGAAGCGTTCCTTTGGAGCTGATCCCAGGTGGGCTGGCACCTTAAAAGCTGGGCGAAAGCCTCAGCCGTAAGAGGCAGAGCTGCCAGCTCACCCTCTTCCCACCGCAGGAATCCCTCGCTAGACAGGGAGGGCAGAGACAACTCAACGGACACCAGAACCCTTCATTACAAATGTGAAGCTGCAATCTAGAAACGCTTGATGCAGTGTATCTGTCAGTGCCTCTCAGACTGCAACCGAGCAAGCCGGGGGCTAAAACGCATCAATTACAGACGAAGCGTATTTGAGTCTAAAGAACTGAAGTCCCATTTTGACTGCTTGCGCTCCAAATTCAAAGCACTGTATGTCGCTGTCTTTGTTTATATGGTATTAGAATGAGCAGGCTTTCTTTTTTAAGACAAATTTGCTGAGGTAGCTGTATTGTAAATGATAAATGGATGAAGGATGGGCTCTTCTTTGTGCCATGTACTCATTTTTAGTGGTCCCTACTTCCACAGTTTTATAGAATGAAGAGGAAAACCAAATTCCCAATTACCTGTGCTGCCAGAACTCCCTAAACACAGATTGCTGATTAATTGTGCAGGTCAGCTGAAAGGATTTACAAACGTGTAACACTGAACCAGCAGATCTTAACAGTAATTCTGGAGCATGTTACGCTTTATAAATCAGTATTTAATACTGTGCCAGCTCCGAGTACAGACTATTACAATGATATAAATATGCATATTATAAAGTTATGACCAAGTTAATGTGCATGCCTAGTAGCTGTTTTTCAAGTGCTAGTAACATCTCTATGTAGCTATGAGAACAACAACAGCAACCAAAAAAATAAAAAAAACAGCAAAGAAAAAACCTTTATCGATATTTTGAGATAATGGCCTGCAAGAATATTGAAATGGAAAAGATGGCCAAGTTAAGGTCATGTCTTTTAAGGAAGTAACACGGTTATGCTTTAATAATTAAAAAAAGTTCAGAAAATACAAATGCCTCAGTTGAAGCCCGCATGCCAGATTTTTATGCTGTGAATTCTTTTCATTCTTCTTTTTAACAACCAAGTTATAAACCTCTGACAGGCATTACTCAGAACAGCAAAAGCTGGCTGAAACTTTAATTGCAGCCATATGAACGGTGCTATTCTAAATAATGAAAAAATCCCCTGTCTGAAGAGGAACAGGAATATCATGGATGCGTTAAAAGATTTTTTAATGCGCTGGTTTACCTTAAAATAGCACCAAAGCAAATGGATCGGCTTTATTTTATCCCCAGTAGGTGTTCAGGAGAACACCCCTCTTGATAACAATCCTTATGAATGTATTTCAAGTCCAGCAAATGTCTAACACCTTAACTCAGGGCCCACTCAAATCAATGTAAATGTCTGCACTAATTTCATGGCGTGTTAGATCGGGCCATAAGGCCTTTCCTAAAAGAGAGGGGGCCAATTATGGAGCATAAATTCTCTCTTGAGCCCAGGCCAACAACGCACTGGTCAGTCTAAGGAGGAGTGTAAAAATTGCTTAGTGCCCAGAGCTGGTGTGCTTCGGCTGAGGAATTCCCCGGGTGTGCAGACAGGGCACAGAGGTCTGAACTGTGTCTTGTTGCAGAGCTACAGGCAGGCAAACAGCATCCACAGCTGCATGCAATTTTTCCCGGGGTCAGGAAGGTTGTGCTTTATAGTTTCCTATCTTGCCTGCTTCTTCAGGGTCTGCTGTTGCCCTCTGCAAGCAATTACTAGCGGGCCAGGCAGTTATCAATTCTTCCATACTTCGCAAGCAGCCTGGTGGCACCGCATGCAAACCTGAAATCTCTGAGTAAATATATTTTATTCCCTGCTCTACGGTCAGGCAGCATCTTCAGCTTGTGCAGAAGAAAAGGCACCTTCACAACCTTGGGCTAGAAGGAGAAATCATTCTGTAGGAGCCTTCAGCCAGAGATTTCACACTTCGTGGTCGCGTGCAGAGGGGAGGACTTAATTTCCCTGTGGGAGTCTGACAGCCCCCGGGGACAAAAACCAACTCGCCTTACTGACTGCAGACCATACCTAATTTTTTGACTGAACTGAGATAGTGAAATACATTTCTCAATTATTCTTGAAATTATCATCATGCACAGCCTCAAAAAGTCAAGTAACATCCTTTCCTGTACTTCTGGGCCGTTTTTTAACATGCAAGATAGAAAAGTATTAGGTAAAAGAAATGGCTGCATGAAAATGGCATTTACTATGAGTTATAAATACACCAGTATGACCTCTCTCTGAATATCAAATCAAGGAAGATTCGAAGGACATAGATAGCATGGGAATAATAATTTCATTTCAAGAAAATACCTTTCAATAAAATAAAAAAAAGGACATATAACTCTCTAGGTCTATAATCTTGTCTTTTTTGATAATGGGAAGATGAATGAAGATCACTAGCAGGGGAAACATAAGGAAGCAGAGAAGAGAGATATGTCTACTGCAGCAAATTAACCTGTCAACCTTGTTTAAAAGGGTTATTTTTAAACTCTATTAGCTGCAGGTTTTAGTAGCTGTTCAACCTCTTCATATTCTTATAGCACTACCTTATACAATTCAATTGCATACAGAGACTGCTAAGTGCTATGGACTCCTTGTTAATTTTACTTTCTGACACAAGCTATTGACTCCTGCAGTACACGAATGAACAGTACAGAACACCAACCTTTCCCGACTTACTGAAAAACTTCAGGAGCAACACAGAACTTTTCAGTGACAAGTACAGTGAAAATATTATAAAGGGAAAGAAACCTTCTTTGCAGAGTCCATGTGCAATGAAAATACAGTTGAAGTAAGACTGGAAATACCCTAACTATTAAATAAACAAATGATTTGTTTTTCTCTGACATCTGTTTCAGGACAGCCGAAACTGGATGTGGCCCTCACCCCTGAAGTCTCAAAGCATGCGTAACAAAGAGAAGATTTCCACCCCTTCACCTTTGGTGCAATGAGACAGTGTCTGGATAACGTTACTTCATCTGAGGGGCTGTGTCTGCCTGACCAGCCCGGACACGTACGGGTGCCAACCTCCAGCTATGAGACGGGTTGTGAAAAAGAGACCGATGGGAGTCCGTGCAGCCACACTGGATGAAGCATCTTAGGGGCAGGAGAAATCTTCCTGTGCCCTCTTCTGTCCGTGGACATTAATAAAACAAAGGGATACATGTGCCCAGCCTCCAGACTTATTTAATCTCCATATATTTGTGTCCTCAGCCATAACAAAAGCAATGTTGTAGCTCACAGGTACACCCATTTAGCTCTTCCTAGCTACAAACTGGTTGGTATCATAACATCTGGTGTCCTTGCTCCGTGGCATCACAGACCTTACTTCAAGACTCTACCTTTACATTTTTAATTCCGATATGCCATGACTACAAAACGGAAGGTTACGCTATAATGCTACATAGGGTTACTTTAACAAGGCATTAGCCATGGCACAGAACTGCTAACAGAGAGAGGCAAACTCTTCCTCTCACAGGGTTGCACTGTGCAATTTATCTGAAATTCAGGCGTGCCCAAAAGACTGACCTTGACTTTCTGTTGGTGATGGTATATCTGCCAGGCGATGTGAACATGCATAGCGCACCACTTTCCAGGTTTCTGGAAAAAACAAAGGCATACAACATGAATTAGTAACTTTCAAAACCTGTGATGCTTTATTCTAGTTCTAGCAACTCCTGCCAACCCTTAGCCCAGTCTCTTTTGGTCTAGGGGATGCCCCACATCAAGACAATTGAAAGCAGAGGGTCCCCCTTCAGTGCCTTCACTCTCCGTCCTCTTGGGAAACCAGAAACACAAAGAATTTGTCCCTTGCTAGGAAGTTTATCTGGATATCCAGGAATGCTCCTGCCCACTCTTCTCTCCAAATAAACCCATGCTCGGGTTTTACGTGCTCTTGCAATCTTCTGATGCCACTGGCTGAGAATGCAGCCTGTGCTGCTGAAACCAATGAAACTGTCTCCCGGTTAGCAGCTGCCCTGCACAGCTGGATTGCTTCACAACTGGACACTGAGTTCATTTCTGAAAGTGCAGCTATTGTTAAGACTAGCCTTTCCACCAAAAGATGAAAATGAAAGCACTTTAAAAGATCACTCTGGTTTTCAAAATGAATCTGACTCCGTCATACGATTGCTGGTCTGTACCTCCAAAACTTTAGCTCATAAATATACTGAAAAAAATTGGAGGTCGGTCAATTCATTCTGTTTGGGAAGGCTCTTTGCATCCTTCCTGTCACCATGCTTTTAAGTCATGGGGAGGAGAGAGGGAGCAAAGAACCAGAGTGCTATTTGGGTTTTCTTGTTGACTTTGTACTCCATTTGCCGGACAACTGGAAATCTTGTCTGAAAAGACTCATTCGGGATATACTTTCTCCAATTTTGTTATTTAGGGGTCTGTAGTTCACTACACAACTAATGATTCCTGCAGATTTAAAAAAAATCACAGGAATTCAAGAAGCTCCTCAAGCTACTGGTAACCTAAATGTTTCACAAACAACAGCATATGCTCTGCCTTCTATTTTTAGGTGTATATCAACCAACAATTAAAACCACAAAAAATTAAAACCCATCTCACACACATACTCCCCTAAACTCAAGCCTTTTGCTTATTCACAGCAACTGGCTGTGCTAGCGATTTAATAAGCTCACTTGGTTGCTTCGATGAAAATCTAGACCTTCTTGAACACATTGAAAATTTAACAAAACCCCCCTTTTGGATCACTGAAAGACCGGATCTTTTAATCCTTATGTCTAAAATATTTTGTGTTTGAAGTGGATTGTCTGCCTATACTTGACAGTAAGACACTTGGGTAGGAAGTACCATTCTGAACAACACTGAAAACACACAGTAAATAATAAAAAGCAAAATCCTTCCATCTGCAGAGAAATGAGAGGGGATCACTGCCAGGGTAGGTCTCTAGGATTTGGCTCAGGAAACCCTGTACGGCAGTACGATCGATAGATTATCAGTATTTAACCTCTACTATTCATGCAAGGGGGTTGCATGAGAAGGACAGAAAACTTCCAACTTTGAAACTGTGTATTTCCCTCGAGTGACCACAAGATGCATGCAAAGGACTGACCACGCCGCTCAGCAAACACGGTGTAAATACCCAAGACGAAACATGGCATTGCTTTATAATTAGCCTGCTGCTTTAACCCGGTGGGGACTGAGACGAGCTTGACAAACTGTATCACAAGAAGATTTCTTACCCTCAACATGGGCCTGAACGGATCTGTCAACTGTGAAGAAGAAATGACAGCTTGGTTACATGCCTGTCACTCAAACAATTGCTCTAATTAACAAATTTGTATTGCTTCATTAAGAGACAAAATTAAAATGTTATAATTTTACTTTCAAATGAAGCCCTTTCGGATAATAATTAGTCCTTAGCCTCCGTATTCGAGCCGGTCTCCCATCCCCCATGGCTGTTGTACCTAAGTGTTGACAAGCAACTAAACAAGCCTCACACAGAGCGCTCTGTCCTCTGGCATCAGCATTAATTTGTTGATTTAATGCTACAAAAATGGCTGGTTAACTACTCTGAAGAAAAACACAGATCTATCCTTTGGGCAAACTTCTGTTCTCATCTTTCAAAGCTGCTCGGCTCGTGAGAAGATTGGATCATGGACGGGGCCCCTTTTCACGGCTTGATCCCACAAACGGGGCTGCAACAAGCTGGAATGGCAGTTCAGATGTGCCCCCACAAACCAGGGACTGTGTCCGTTCAGCGGCTACGCCATTAGGCCCTTGGCTTGTCCGTTCAAGCAGCCGTTACTGACTGCCTGCTCGACTGATGTGTTCTCTGTCATAAATGGGCTTTGCCTTAAATGTTTTTCACACTGCAACTGATGTTGGTAAACAGAGGCTGTATAAAGAAACCCAATTTTCTCATTATTATTGCGTGTGGCCTGTGTTTTCTTGGTAGATTATTTTCTCATTCTCCTTTTTTGCTCACATTTCATCAATTAATGCTGGAAAAAAAAATAATTTATTGAGTATTTCTCATTTGTTTGGGATTTTCTTTTTTGAAATGCAATACTAAAGGAGATTTATAGGTGTAAGAGGTACTTTGCAGAGGCAGTGATGGCACAATACATCATCTTGAAATAATCGAAACTACACTACAAGTTAAAAGGGAGCATAAAGCTAAATGACTTAATGCCGGGAGGCTCTAGTTGTCTTTTCAATTAGATAGAATAAACAGAAATGAAAAACCGTGATTCCTTTTGGTATAAAGCTCAACTGCAGCCCCAATTCAGAGCAAACCAAAGGACTGGAACTTGGCATAACCCAAAGAAAATAGCTCTGTTGTAGTTAAAAGTTTAGCCGTACCACAATGTGGATTTTTAAGGAGAGCTCCCCATTGCTTTTGTCAGAGAGTTCTGCTAAAAACATGACTGCATGATGTTCCTCATTGCAAACAATGTGTATTAATTCAAACATGCAAACAACCCACGGGCACTCGCAAGGAACAGCAAAAGGCTGAGACACAAAGTGCTGAGACAATAAATGCTGTTCACATACGCTAGAACTCAAAAATCCAGAGGCGCCAAGTGATCAATAAAGTGCATCCGTATTTCACTGGTGCAATCAATGATACAGTAACCAAGGGAATAACTGTCATTACCCACATTAAAAACAATTACAGAGTATAAACATAAATCTTGAAGAGGTTTTTACATTTCTACGTTGAATTGGACTCTTCTGCCTTTACCTCTGGGCTTGTGGGGATGCCTGCCGACACCACGGAAAGAGCTCTGCCACTGCAGAGTTATCTGTTTGCTTTTGCTAACGGTTAACAGAAGTCAGGATCAGGATTTAAACTGTTCTCATACAACTCCTCTAGTACTCATTGGCTTAAACAGTTCAGACCAAGCTTTAGTTTTAGGATGTTAATTTGCACATATGGAACACGGTAGCTCTAGCTTTCAAGGTTTTCAGGAGGAATAGCTTTACTTGTGAAAAAGGTAACATTTTCTACAGACCCGTGGATCTTTCTGTAGAAGGGTATGTGGGACAGTTCCAGGTCTGGCTGCAACATCAATAGGATTGGAAGTCTAGAAATAGCAGGAAAGAAAGCATCGATGAGTAACACAATGCATAAAAGCAATAGAAAGTGAAAAATAGTAATTCTTCATCATTAACATTGCCTAGGCAATGAAGACAATCTTTTTAAAGAGGAAAGATAACCATTATAATCCACTTAGTAATATATGTATTATCATCTTGATTTTCAAACTTTTGCAGTCCACCAACTTCCCATTACTTTACTCCAAAACACATGACGGAACAGTGACTGTTTACACTGGAACATCTTTCCACTATCGAAAAACTGATCAGCAACATACTTCTGATATGGCATCTACAGGAGTATTTGGAGGACCAAGCTTGTGCTGTGCTGCTTATCAGTAACGCACTGGAACTGGCTAAAACCGCTAACCTGACTGGCAACGCACAGAGCATCAGTAATCTCTTTAGTCACTGTACAAGGATCTGAACTCCGTCCACAATGAACTGTTACCAGAGGGATATCAGGAAAAAGCAACACCCACTTGAAAAAAATTAAAGCTTTTCCCATGATTTGAATGTAAATATTCAGCTAATATAACAAAATGCAACTATGTGGAAAAAAAACCCCAAAACCAAAGAAACCCCTACACTTAGACAGAGCTTCTTGCTACATTAAAATGAAGAAAAAAAAGAAATGAGCTACCATATAACTAACAATTAAGTAACAGAATTGTTAACAGTCTGATTACCATACATACGAAGAATTCCACTAATGAACTGCAATTTACATATTCAGTCATTACAGTGGATGGGCCAATTTAAGAAAGAAGGTGTCTTCTCTGCAGAAATTTTAGTCCTGATTTCAGTCTTTAGTTGCAAAGACTACAGACTGCAGAATATGATTTCCTCCCACTTACAAATCAAGAGTGACTTCATGAAAACAAAAGGAAAAAACCCCAAATTCATCACATTTACCTATCCTAGCTATCACAAATGAGGGGAGAACTAAATCAGTGTATTGCACTGTGGTGGAGCTGTGGGATAATTATGGAAACAAATAAACAATAGCAATCATGATTTCTTAAAATCTTGATTATTACATGACCTTGCATTAATGCGTGCTGAGAACTAATTATATTGCTTCTAAAGTTAACTATGTCATTATATATAATTTTTTTTTTTTCCATGGATGGAGATATATCTGAACCTAATGAGAACTAATTTCTCTTTGTCGTAAATTTGGAAAAAGCCAATTGTCCTCCGTGGAATTAGACTGTAACTCAGATCTCACTTGCTCCAGACTCTGAACCACGTTCCATACCTAAACCTAAAGCTAACCTGGCTCGCAACACCCGTGTATTTCAGTAGTAATAGATATACAAACAATTCCTTTCTTACCTTGGGTTGAAATGCTCCTTGTAGCGAGCCGAACGGGCCCGTTGGGGGAATCATGGGAGGAATACCTGATACAGCTGGAGGATAGGAGTGAAACAGCTGTAACAAAAAGACAGAAGACCATAAATACAAGCGCACATCCAAACGAGGTCAGGAAGCTGAACAAGAGAGCAAAAGCATTCCTGCGTCGTATTAGGGAAATGGCACATGGAGAAAACTGAGAAGCATTGAAGACGTGATCTCGTTGCAACAATGTTAGTTAAAGCAGTCGATGAAATGTTCACAAATGTCATGACGTTTAGAGCTTAAAAGCAGTTCCAAAATCATCAAGCCAGCAACCTGTCCCCTGGATTAGGCCATAGCGTGAGAGAGGGGTTTTTTGTTCCTAATTATTAACTTTTAAATTGGACAGAGGTTTTAAATGGTTTCAGTTTGCAAGCCATTTCAAGAGAAAAGGCAGAATACTGAGCCAAATAAGACTCAGAAATCTACTGCTTAAGCGGAAAAAACCCTTACGAGTTCTAGGATATTGTATCATTAAGACTCCATTAGTACGTTAGGATTTTAATAGTATCTATAGGAAATGAGGGAAATACGCACAATTCTTACTTCATTAGCCTGTCTGAGAGCATATCCTGCCACATCTAATATTAGCAGAGAGACAATCCGATTTGTTAAAAACTATTATTTAAACAAAATGGTGAGGCGGAACTCCCCCCAAAATTTAGGGTACTGTTTTTATAAAGGCAGACCACTCAGGAGAAAAAAGTGCACATCTCCACTGGCCTCACTGATTCCAATGTATCTGTTCTAAAAGAATTTAGAAAAAAAAAGGAAAAAAAAAAAAGCTGTTCTGTACTAATGCAGACAAACATGGGAAACAAGCAAGCTGTAACGTCCAAATCTTATCATGTCTCTGTGGTCCGGATGTGAATCTTTTGCTCATGCTGTAACACAGTTAACTCGCCCAATTCCACGGAAAATGCTGAGATTACACACAAAATTGCTTTCTAGTGGGAGTTGGGGGTTCAAAGCCTCACACTCCAAATACGTTCTTGCCATGAAAGCTCAGGATCTAACGGGGCACGGCTGCTAATTCCACTGGTATCGCCACCCAAAAACCTAACGGGGCTATCCGGCTGATACAAATGCACCTCTGAACACAGCTGATCAAAAATCCGTCTACTGTATGCTACTTTTAAGATCAAAATAAATGAGTTAATGGCCAATTGAACAGAAGCAGGACTGGGCAAAGTAAAAGACTGGACATGCGGAGTGGGCAAACACCGAGAAAATCACATCCCAGAGGAAATCAGTATCGCAAAGTTTTGATGAATTTGTTTATGCCAGGCATACGCATGCGCTTTTCTTAAACATTTTTCCTTCCACTAGCTTATCTTGCAAGGTCATTTATTCGTATTATATTTGGTGAAAGCTGAGAAAACATTTCAGTATTTTAGAGGTATCAAAAGATTTTCTCGGTTTAAAAGCATGGCATCAAGTCTCCTTTCATAACACGTCTCTATTGTTGTTTTTAATTCTATTTAATTTGGACCCGCTCCATTCAATGATGCAGAAAGCATTTTTAGATTAGTTGATACTGAACTGCAGGCATTTGAGAAATCATTAAGAGACACATGTCCTCATTTACAATAACTTTTAATGAGTAAAATGTGTTTTAAATCCTCCAGTGTCTTCTGCATTTAATTCTGTGTGTAATGGACTAATTCCAAACGATGGGAACAGACGTAATACTTAATATTCTATTGGCTATGACTAACAATAAGGAATGGTTTCCTTAGAGTTTTGTAACAACTGGTAAGTTAATTAAATGTAACCTTTCCTCAAGGTCAGAATTATTAATAAAATAAAAATATTCTATCTCCAGGATCTCTTTATATCAGTTAAATTCCTCCAGCTTTCAAAATACATCTCTTATAGTCAGTCTTTCCTTCTTCTCCCTCTCTTTTGAGCAACGTTTTCCCCTCCTAGCTTTCTTCAGGGAACACCGTGGTACCCACAGCTTTCCTGGGCCGGCGCAACGCAACACTAAACAAAACGCAGCGTTACCTGTAGGTAAAAGTAATGCCTCACTCTGCTGCAGTAAGGCCCTCCCAAAAAAGAAATGATTGTAAAATCAAAGATGCCAAGGAAGAAAACTGTTTTAAATGTCTACATGAGCTTCTTTGTGAGCTGTGTTCCCTATTGTAAAGTAGATTGATTTCAACTCTCACACAGACCTCGTTCTCCTGCAAAGTTCACTTACAACCTTTAAAAACACTGGCGGCTTTTTGTAGGGTATCTGAATTCTTGGTGTGGATCTATCGTGGAAACCCTCATGGCTAGGAAAAGGTCCAGGGAAGTGCCACAGTTTCAGAATCTCTCTGCAATAGGGGAAGCCCTATTGGGTATGCACTTATGCCAGCAAAAATACGCTTTTTGACGCTGCAGCTGCTCAGGAAAGTGATGCAGGTAGCTCCTCTGTTACCTACGTAACCGACAGCCGTTATGGAAGAGATTACTGAAACACCCCGGCTAGCACGGCCTTGCTGTAGTTTAAGAAAGACTTAATCCCATGTAACTTGCAGCCATCCCTTGATCTTCTGCTATTAGCTTGCTAAATATCCAACACACCCAACAGTGACTTTTTGCAACCGCTTCCCAAGGACAAACCTTTCCTGAAGGAAGGGCAGGGGAGGCGCAATGGACCACACTCTGCTGGTGGAGCTCTGCCAAGTTCAGCAGCACGGCTCGCTGGCTACCGGAGAACAACGTGCAGCCTTTCTGTGCTTTACGGGGGGTAATACCTTGACCTTTACAATTCAGGTAACTGCCAGATTTATAAGAGATTATGTCACTGAATTTGAAAAGCATATGCGGTTGGAGACTTCTACGCTGCTTCCTATATTACATGTCGACTTCTACGCTTTATTTGTCTAAAATTCATTTACCTATTTCCCAGTTCCGTGTTCTTGCTTGAATCAACACGCTGCATTGATGATAATATATCTTTTGAATCCATGTAAAGCTCAGCAAATAAGAGCGCAATTTTGCAAACAATGATGCAAATGAACAGCATTACCCTTTTGAGTAAAAGCGATTATTGTAGGCTTAAACGTTTGCCTAATACTCCTAGAGCTCTGATCCTGCAAGCACCCTCACACAGCTGAAGTTACTCAAATGAGGTGTCAGAAATTAATAGGACTATTCACGTGTAGTACAGGCATGAGTCGTTAGCAGGAACTGTGTTTAATCGGTACCGCAGAAAGCATCACGCTATCATCTTAACCAGTTTTTTTTGCCCAGTTCCACTTCTAAGCAAAACCAACACATAAAGCCAAATGCTTTGCAAATTTCTGAGTGCTGATGCAGTACTCCTTCTCTCATCAAAATATCACTATTGGATTTAGACATTCTTGTCATATTCAACCAGGTATCTGCCTCTGCTGATCTCATGAAAGAAATGCAACCCGTATTTCAGCAGCAAATGAATCAGTAGATTCCAACCCTTAAGAGCAGAAGCTTTACAATTAACTGGAATATTAAAAATCAGTTCATCTCAATAACTAACATTTTTGGTAGCTTTTAGATAAACGCATCTAGTGCATTGCTGGATTCACATTGCTGTCATCAAACAGAGCTTTCAAAATATAACAAGCCCGGTGGATCAGATGTGCCTTTGAAATCTGAAGAATAAGACAAGTTTTCAGATTTTATAAAACAAAATATGATATATTAGGAAAACTATTAGATTACCTATCCCTGAAGGATTTGTATGATAGTTTGTCATTTCATTTCAAGTTTCTTAGGAAAAATATCAGTCTGAGGGTTTGTGACACAACTGAAACACAGTGATGAAATTACTGCTCTCTCCTGCTTCATGTAACAGTCAGCTCTTCTGTCTCATCTTTTTCACATCAAACCTGTCTTCGAATGGTGTCTGAGCAAGAGATCTTTTGATTGGAAAGGCTGATACTGCATCTTTATCAGAAACAAGCACCACGAATGCAAGCCTTCAAAAGCCAAAGCAACCAAGGACGAAAATGGTAAATCCTGGAGGGATGATTAGGGAGAGGTTCGACATTGCGCCACTGATTGAGTGGTGATCCCGACCCACCACAGAAAAGCAGTTAAGTCAGTTTTAAACAGAGTAATAAAACTCACACTGTGACGGTAGAAGGGGTCAACTTTTGTAGGGTATTTGTCAAACTGCAAAAGGGATCAAAGCACAAACTAGTTACTTTATATTTCCTTGCTGTTCTGTTGGTAAAATAGAAGACTACTTCTCTATTATTTGGCAACCAACAGAGAGCAATAAATATGCAGAAAATTAAGCTTTCAATTAAACTGTTTGGGATTTTTCTTTCTTCAAGGTAATACAAGGTCTCTATGAGAGCAAAAAGGAGGAGGCACCAGCGTGCACCACTCCAAGCACTGCGAAGTCCCACTTACGAGTGCCCCTTCAGGCAGCAGCCTCGTCCCTCAGCCCCCGCGCTGCCATCTGAACCTACTGCACGTGTGACAAACCGCGAGGAGGGGACAGTCCTTCCTCTCCTACCCCACCACGCCTGGGCAGCAGAGTACTCCTTCCCCGCAACCTGGCAAATTCTTAAATTTTTGTAATAAAGAATAGAGTTGTGCTCTACTTATCCTCACATTTCTGCCTGGGGTACGCACCATGGGCGGTGCTGGCGTTGGCATGATGGCAGTGGGTGGGATGGCGTGAGGGAAAGGCGTGAAGGTGTGCTGGTGTGTGTGTTGGTGTGTGTGCTGGTGCTGGTGCTGATGCTGGTGGAACTCGGTCCTCAGGTACGGCGGCGGGCCCAGGGAGGCCCCGCGATCTGCGCTCTGCGAGGCCAGAAATCGCGTGTTTAGTTCCTGACGGAGAAGATCTTGTTCTGAAATACAAACAGCAAAACAACCCCCCGTGAGCTCAGGGACTTCTCCAGACCTTGTGCCACTCACTTTTTGCTGGCCGTGGTAGCAACGCTGTATTTACAACTTCCTGCCGGTAAATCCCGACACTGTGCAGGCTAAGAAAGCTCCCTCAGATCTCCCCAAGGGCCTCAGGGACAGAAGAAAGTCTCCGTTCCCCATCTCACCAAGCCTGTCTTCACTACAGCATTCCTCTGAGCTTCAACCTGAGGGTTGCCCCTAACTTTGTAAGGGTCTGGACATAGTCCTAAATCTGGGAGGAGGTACGGGCAACCTGGAGCGAGTAAACATTGAGTGGCTGCTGCTAACATGAGTACCTGCTGCGTGGACACAAAACGATGTTACTCAAACACTGATAATCCTCCACCTCCTTCCCCCAGTGACCTGGGAGGAGCAGACACGTTACAGCTCCCCTCGGTCGAAGTATAAAAAGAGCACAATTTTCTCCACTGATAAAAATCTCTACATCTCTGTCCCATCCCCCCCCCAAAAATGTTGCTGGTCCAGGAGCTGAGGGTGGTGGGTGCACGGCCTCTGGAGACCTTCCAGACCTCCCCTCCAGCCAGGGAGCCAGCGCCGAGCCCAGACCACAACTGCAGCAGAGGCATTCGCTGGGGGGGTCACAGATTCCGTGTGGGCGCATTGTGAACTCTGGTGTGTTTTTACCATGGGGAGAAAAAAACAGACATGGAAAAAGCACAGCCTTCCAAAAATAATCATTCCCAGAAGAAGCAAAGTCATTGGGTACAACTAGGTGTTTTGTGGATTTGATATCCCTCCAAATGGTTCGGCAACGAGTACAGCCTCCACCCAACCAACAGCCCTCACTGAACGGACCAAAATGAATTATTCTGACTAAAACCGGCGAATGGGTTTCCTGCGCTGCACCAGACACGCTCGGCCACGACCCGTCTGTCTCTTACCTGAGTAAGTACTACCAGCTGGGTGTCCCGGAACCTGCAGTGTCCCTGACGTCAATGGAGGTGGAGGAGGCAAAGCCGTAGGAGGGGCAAACATATTGGGGTGATGTGGGTGTGCGGGGGGCTGGAGGGCGGGCGTGAAGGTGTGCAGCGGGCTGTGGCTGGGTAAGGAGAGGGGGAACGGCGAGGCCGAGGGATGGTGAGATATGTGCGGAGGAGGGGCCTGAGTCTTGGCAGGAGTGCTGCTTCTGCTGCTGCTGTTAACGAAAAGAAAAGCAATTAAGCGTTGCATGAAAGAGCGAAAAGCTCCAAACATACACATACACCACCCCACCAAGCACGGCTCACGTTAAACACGTTACTAATGTAAGTCATATATTACAAACACAAGTTACTACTCTACTTCTCGAGCAATGCCGCTGTGATACGCCTTTCTCCAAGCATCTGCTGAACCTTTTCTAGTGTCTTTTACTCCCTGCAGTATCTCCACACCAAAACCCGAGACACATTCCCCCTCTCTGTAAGAGGTTGATATTCTGTCCTCCACCAACACAGGAATGACACACAAAGGAGTAATCAGCCCTGTGCATTCATTACTTAATTATCAGATC
This sequence comes from Anarhynchus alexandrinus, assembly GCA_008711295.1. NCBI lineage: Eukaryota > Metazoa > Chordata > Aves > Charadriiformes > Charadriidae > Anarhynchus > Anarhynchus alexandrinus. The sequence goes on from VUYV01000142.1 coordinate 1,796,287, forward strand.
CTTTCTACATGACTGCTTCTGATTCATGTTTTCAGGCAAATGAAGCTCAAAATCAGTGATCACCGCATTAATAAAAGTTTAATTTCTCTTGCTATGACTTAGTAAGATGAAAGACTGCAGAAAATGTGAAACGAAGTTGAGAAGGCAACAACAGATGTACACTTATTGTACAGTTAATGCCTCTCTACCCCCACAATACAAAAAGAGAAGACGAGTCAGCAAAATAGGTATTTGCGATTGCATTGGTTGCAATTCTTCAGGTTTCATTTCCTACTAATGAGTATTTAAAATATATTCACGTAGTGCTTAATTCTACCTGTCATTGTTTCAAGTAACAACATGCTTCCATTGCAGTGACTTTGAAAGACAAGCAATACCAACTTGGTTAAAAATAAATCAAAGTCTTAAACACCTCCTAGTCTTTACTCAAACCCTGAAGCAACCATAGCGGTGGTTCGCCAGGTCTTGAAAAATACCATCTGTCTGCTGGAAGCTCAGATTTGGGGAAAGATGACGCAGTGCTGACAGCATTAGCTTAGAGTAGGGGAAACCTGAGGTCTCCGACTCACAGAGACATTATGGGTTCCCATGAAAATGCTGTTTAATCTCTCTGTTCATCTTTGTTACCCCCTATAAAAGGTGAGGTTTATCTCACTGTGGCCGGGTGAAGAGAAAAACGCTGAAGACTGCAAGGTGTCAGCAGTGCAGGAAAAAATTAAGCTTTAAAGTCACTGGTGCAAGACTGTGCCAGGCTGTCAGCGGGGCCAACAGCAGCTGCACCGTACCTCTTGCTCTAGGGCACGTCAGCAGTTGGAGAAATCAGGAGATGTTTACAGGGATGGGAGGGCAAAAGAAGTTGCCTTCAGAGAGCAGCCCAACCTGCAAGAATTGGGATTTTCTTCCCATGGTCTATACTGCATAAAATCCCCTCCAAAAACCTGAGTACACAATGACAGGCAGGAAAAGTAAAAGCAAATTAACTAAGGGCTCCAGAATACCTAGCGTTTATGGGAATGCTAGATCAGAAATAAAGTGATCCTGGCTCATTTCAGGGAAGGAATTAAGGTTAAATGCAAAGTCCCCTTTATTTCCCAGCGATGGGACAGGATGCGCTGTCACTTGTCTCCTTTAGCTAACGCATCTCCACTTCCTCCAGGCACCATAAAGCATCACCACCAGGCAGCAAGTCTGCAAAGACACGGGGCGCACGCGCTCCTGTTCGCCTACCTTAAGCTGTTGAGGCTTAAACTGCTGCTGTTATAGGCAGAGAGTGGCTGCGAGAGGCTCTGAGCGGCGGGATGGGGCTGCACCGCAGGGAGGGCTGGATGGGCCGGCTGCACCGGCGACTGCGGCCGGGGCGGGTGCTGGACGGGCGNGGGACAGGGCGCCTCCGGCTGCGGCTCCACCTGGGGCTGTGCCACAGGCTGTGCCACCTGAGGACAGGGGTCTTTAGGCACCACGGGCTCAAGTATTGGGTCTTTACTGCTGTCCTGGCTCTTCTCTTGACTCCTTTCTAATCCTGATATTTTGGGGACAGCTGGGCCCCTAGCACCAGGGTCGTCATTTTCAGCGAGCGCACTGACTCCTAACTCTTTATCTGCAACGACAAAAGAAAGAGATAAAACAGTTGAATGTGCGACAAGACGGGTAAAACCAAACTGCTGTGCCAGAGGGGCGCTCCGGGCAGGTCAGTTTGTTTTCATCGAGGACCGTGCCAACGTGAAACCCAACCAAATCCAAAATCCTTTCCAGCAGCATCCCTAATCCTCAAGTCCTTCTCCTCATACTTCTCCTATTTTATCATAAGGAGAAACTTTCTCTCTGTCTTCATTAACTCATAAAAAAGCAAGCACACAAAAACTGAGCTGAGTAAAGTGGTTCAAGTGCTCTGAAAATCTTGAGTTGGACCTCCCCAAAAATCTCCACCTCCACCTTAGGGAAAATACCAGGGGGAGTTGGGCTTTGCTCCGCACAATACACATCAGGGTCTCCATCCTTCCCTCCTGGGTCTGGTCTCCTAGAGACTCGTTTCCCAACTTTCTCCTGCAGCCATGCTAGCATTTCATCAGTTTTTAAGAAAAATTAGATTTGCACAATAATCACATGACTCCAAGATCTTGGGCCAAAAACCCGTGCTGACAAATTTGTGAGTGTAGGTAATATCATCTGTATGCGCATTTGGCAGAATCAGTCCCTAAACGATCACCTAAAACCCCCTGAAATTATCTACTGAATCACATAAGCACAAATTGCCGCAGTGCAAGGGGCAGAGCTCCGCGGGAAGGCATCTCCGCTGCGCTCTCAGCTCGGAGAACTGCTTGTTTTCCAGGAGCATCCCTTCATCCCTAATTCCTGTTACATGTTTACTATAACACCCCCATTGCCGGGGCTGCCAAATGAACACAACAAAAAAGTTAAGGGAAATAACATATCTTTGCTTTGATTTTTCTTGGGGTGACATTGATTTCGGACATTACTTTTTTGGAAGAATGACCAAAGAAGTTGAGAAGGCACCGTGATTAGTCCTGAACACGTTTTCTTTAAAGACACGAGAGACGGACAACACACTCTGCATATGTGAGCGTGTGCATCTGCCTCTCGCCTTCTCTCTCCGATAACTCTCCTCAAAATAAACCACCTGGTAGAGAAGAGAGACCCCGTTCAGCGCTACTTTCTATTATTGTTACTCTGTCATCACTCCCTTCCTGACCCGCTGAGGCAACGAATGCCACGTGAGCCCTCTGCCTCATGACGCGAGGTCTAAACCTTGAAACACACAGTAGTAGGAACCCAGGCTTGTTTGGTTTGGCTGGTCATGGGATGACTTGCGTTTGTTGTCCACCTCTTTAATAATACTGAATATTATTCTAATTTTAACATTTCCTACAGGGACGTTTTGCTCACTGGGGCTCTACAGCAATTTCCCATTTGAATCATTCCCCAAAAGTTCTACCAATGAGTATTTGACGCATGACACCCCTTTAAACCAACCTGGGGGAACGCTGCTGACCCAGGACTGGGACCGGCAATGCCCGCGGCCAGGAGCACCATTTAGGGCAGTATCACACAGCAACGCTGATATTGGGACTTACACCTTTGGCAATCATGGAAACGAAGCATAAGGGAAACACGCGAGAGTCAAAGGGGTTTGGGACGAGGTTGTAATAAAAAAGTATGCAGGGTTCTAAATAAACTTAAAACAGAAAACCTTCACTCGTTCTGCCGATTTTAAGGAGTAAAATGAATAAACGCGTAATAAGATAATATACATTCAGAGAAAATCGTTGACAGCCGCGTTGTTCAAACGCCGAAGTAAAGGAGTGCGAACAGAGACGACGGGGAGCGCACCCTGCCAGCCCACAGCCCGGCAGAAACGGGTCAAACACGCGTCACCACTTGGGTTTAATTTCTTGCAGGCATCAAAAAAAACCCCTATGTCAGCCCCCCGGTTCCTGAGGGTTTTACGGGCCCCGCGCAAGGGCGAGCAGCCTCGAAAGGGGAATTCAGGTTGTTTTAAGAGTTTGTGGACAAGAGAAGGGAAATAAACCTTTTGGGGGCAAAAGGGAAGTAAAAAGGAGAAGAAGAAAGAGAAAGAGTGGGGGGAAAAGTAAACAGATTTATTTGATGAGGACGTACTTTAATCACTTCTGCAGTATGCAATCTGTAACAGGCACAGAGGCTCCTCCACGAATTTGGATCGGAAGACTACGGGGGCAATAGTGGGACTCCGGAGGAATAAAAATAATTACTCTGCTGTATGCCCAAGGTCTATCTCACTGCAATTAAACTGCAGGTTCTAAATAAAGGAAACTGGGTTTGCATTAATTCTTTGGATCAATCCTGTTTGATCAAACATTATTAAAAGTTAGAGGGAGTGTGATCACCACGTGTGTTAAGACAGGGCCCCACGGAGGAAAGAAAGGAGCAACAGTTTGTTCAGGAATAGGTGGATCTATGTTCCTGGTCCTTCCAGGTGTAAGAGTTACGACATTTTGGGGTTTTGACAGAAAGGCATAACAATTAGGGCTTTGAGGGCTTAGCCTTGTCATTAGAACCTCCCTACAAGATGAATACGCAGTAGGTGGTCTGAGAATCCTGCAGAGGTGATACTTCCAAACCTGTGGGGAACACCTCTCACTCAGCACGTTCATTACAGCTTTTCAGGTGATATTTTTAGTGTCTCCGGTGTGGGTAACGTTTATTCAGCACAGCTCTCTGCTGGGGCGTTTGTTCCTCACGCGGTCGCTCCTCCTCCCCTGGAGAAAAGGGCTGTGAATCCTACTGTCTCCCGCGTATTTTTTTGCTGCTGCTTACATCTTCACTACACCGCCCCTGAAGCACCACTGCTGTTAGTGCACAGCTCAGAAGATGTTTTTGGTAAGATAATATTATTCTGAATGTCAGACACTGAATGTGTGCATGGTTTCTCCCTCTCTCCGTCCCACCCCACTGCGCCTACGCTACACCCCCAAAGGGTATCAGATGTCCAGGAGTCCCTCTAACCCCAGTGTGGCTGCTGCACGCGCCCTGGCACGGCCGGTAAGCGCGATATATAAATCAGAAAGAATTCTTCATCCCCTGGTATCTATTTAGGGAGTTGAAATCCCACATCAGTGATGAACGCTACCAATTACATGTTTCATAAGGAGGGCTCAAGTCTTCACCAACAGTACTTCAAGGTCATACATACAAGATTACGCTTTTTCTACCAGGATGTCTTTGCACATCACATTATTTCTGAGTGTTGACCGACTGGCCGGGTGTAAAAACTCAGGGGAAAAAACCCTTCATGTCACCATGACACAGACAACCCAACTACACAACTTTCTGAGTTTAGACATTGTAGGAATTCATTTCCATCCAAGAGCTATGGAAGCAAGCAAGCTAACTTCATCTGATGGCACTCTCCATACTCCACTTTGGATAAAGTAAAATTACCGCATCGGTACTCAGAAGAGCAGTAAATGTGATCTAACTTCTGTGCTTCCCTTTTTCCACCGGGCTGATATTGCATCCAGCAGCAGTCAGCCTTTTTACTGAAAAAGGAATAAAGCCATAATTCGATGCTCTTTGAGGACTGAGGAAAAACACCGGCTAAGCTCGTCCCACACAGACAGGACACGCAACTTCCATTATCTTCCTTTCCTCTCTTTGCCCTTTGATGTGTCTTAAATCTCAAATTCCTCTATTTTTCACTTAACGCGCACAGTCTGGGGATCTCTGGAGACGCAGGGCTCGGTCCCCTCCACGTAACCCCGGTGCAGTCGGCCGTTTGCTGCCTCTGCGTGATTACTACTCGGTTGGCTCAGCACCACCAGCGGAGCAGACGCGGCCACGCCGGGAAGTCCTGCGAGTAACCCAAATGACTGCACGTGACCCGGAGAGACTCTGCAGCTGTGAGTTTACATTGTGTTTTATACACATTCTGTGAACGTACACATATACACACGCACCCCCACGTGTTTGTATATGTTACGTGTAATACATACACATTTATATTAATACCCATATCTGTTATATGTATACACGTCGTGAACAGAGAAGTACACAGTGCATGCAAACACTTCCATTAAAAGACACGGATTTTTCTAATGAACGCAGTTTATATGCAGCGTACAGCTGGAATGCCTCTCTTCATAACATTGTAAACCAGTCAAATTTGATCCAAACTCTGTGTTCTGGCTCCTTTGTACCATTTGGGTGATCCAAAAGAGCTAGAGGGTGGCCAGAGGTGGCCAGTTGAGAACATCACAGCCCCAAGACGAAGCCCAACTATTCTTCTGCTCACAAGAAAGGCACTATTGAAATTCACCAAATTTGAAATTCCCAAAGATTCACCGATAATGAGCGCTCTAATTTTGCCTGGTCTAGTGTTGTCTGCAGATAGGTTCAACAGGTTTGGTTGCACCAAAGCCCACAGGAGATGCTAAGTGCCAGCACAGGGCGTTTCATGACAAGAGCTGGGGCACCACCAACCTGGCCAGGTCCTGAGTGGCAGCCAAGGACGTGTGAACTGGGCATCTTCGACCTGACCTGACGGTACTTGGGGAATTAAACCTCCTCAGACAACGTCCTCCATGATGTTTTCAACTTACAGGGGCCAAACCTTTCTTATAAACACAGAATCATCCAACTTTTCCATGTCCAGGTCTGGAACAACTAAGCTTGAGTCAGAAAGAAGATTATATCATACCCCGTCACTCCTCCTTCCATCCACATTAGGATGCAGCCTCTCCACGGCTGGCCTGGGATAAGCAGGCATCTTAAGAGAGCAATTCCAAATCAACACTGACTTTTCCATTCTCTTGAGATGGTTTTGGATTAAACTCAAAGTCCTTATTGCACAAGTAGGAAAATTATAGGAGTTTTCAGTGTTTTGCAGCATTATCTTTGGGATTGAGCATTCAGCCTACCAAGGAAACCTTTTCTAGCGTTAATTTAAAAATAGCATTCATTTTCTTTTACTGCTTTGATAAGTTAAACTCTTCTCTTGACAATATTACCTCTGCCTAACTAAAATTTTCTGCAAACTTCTTAACGCAAGATAAAAAATTAGATCTTTCAAAAAATATAAAAACTATTTTCTTCAGTTTTAACACGGATAAGTGGGCAGTTGGTGCAAACTGTCACAAGCAACACAAACCGGCATAACTTCTCTGAAGTCAATGGAACACAGAAAACGTATACCCCGCTGACCACTGGCCCTGGGAGGTATACTTCAACAAGCATTTTACAAGGCTTGAAATAATTAATCAGATTTAAGACCTGATTGTACATTTCATATTGATTAGACACTGGTCAATGAAACATTCGGATAAATAAAGGCAGATGACAGAAACTGTTACTGCAAAGGATGGAGGAGGTTGTTGGGGACACCAGCCAACACGTATCATAAAGGCCCCAGAGCAAATCATCTGTTGTACTGGATACACATAATTTGCTAAAAACAATTTTTCATTTTTAGCACACAGTCATCTTTCATCCTAATTTCCAAGGACACTAACAAAGTATTTGATTATGCAAATTAAAAACATGCATTCCAAAGCATGGTTACGAGCAGCTCTGTCATCTGCTGATACCAATTATTCCACAGTAAGGAGGTATTTAGCACAAGTGAATAGCAAGACCTGTGACACACTTGGTACTTAATTATAAAACACAGAAGAAAATCATTCAGGACAAAAGATTTTGCTATCTCCTGTTAAAAATGTTTATCTTCTGCGTTGAAATGGGTTTAATTGTCAACAATAAACTTGCAGATCAATGAAAAGCAGCACTTAGTGGAATTGCACAAGATGTTGACAATTCTTCAGTCATCGAGCTGCTTCTGGCCTTGATTTGAGAATGCAGAGTCCTCCAATATTTCACATCAAACAATTTATTTCATCCAGCTGTTAAACCGCGCACACGCCATAAATGTAACTCCTATATCCTATATACTGTGAGTATAATATTGAAACCACTTGGTGTTTGGGTTTTTTTTTAAAGCACCTCTTCAGTTAGTAAAAAGGAACGGGACAAAGCTTTCTAGAGGAAAGTGAAGTACAGAACACCCAAACATCCCCCTCTCACAGAAATCATCACATTTTACTTAATAGGAAATAGATGCACGCAGTTGTAGCATCCTAACGGACCCCAGGAGAACGCAACACCACGATCACCCAGTTCTGCGCCAACGCACACACACGCACAGCCAAAGGTTTATCTCCAATAGGGAAAAATCTCTTGGCTTCCTAACCTTTCCGGTTAGGAAGCAATAAATTACATCATTAACTAAACAACCCTGAAGTATTCGGTAGTGAGTTTCCAGCACCGGAGAGCTTATCGGAGTGCACGTCTCAAACGGGCTGGCGAAGCTTCCACGCGGGAAGTGATGCTGACAAAGTCATTGGGGGATATTCTTTAATAATAACGGGTTTGAGCACAAAGAGCTTTAGCTTCCTGTTTCAACTTGGCATTTTAATTAAATAAATGCAGGTCTTGTAATCGCAGTATTTGTAAAGCACACCTACTCATGCACAAACACAGCCAGCGCCTTGTTAAACCAGGCCGGAGGGCCACGCTGCCCACCACTGACTGCAGCCAGCACGCCATTTTTCCAAAACAGGGGTAAAAACCTTTCAGCCAGCGTAAGTAAAACAACCTGTCCAACACAGGAGATCTCACGCTGATCTCTGGTCAAAGATTGGTTTATTCCCAAAAGCCCGAGATTTTCTTCCAAGATTCCCTAGAACTGTGCTAACCACCACGGGCTTGTTACCTACATAAATCTCAAGTCCCTTCGGAGTATTCTCAAGTTCCTGCCCATAGCAGTAAATTTCTTAGCATGTCATATGAAAATATTCCTTCCACAAAGTTTTAACTTCTCACCTTTCAATTCCACTTGGTTCTTGCAAGTCAGTGAGAAAAAGACTTCTCTACAAACCATCAGTATCACCCATCCCTTTACAAAACTAAGTTGCTTCCCCTTTTATCTCCCATGTAAGTTTTTCAACTCCTATCTTCCCAGTCCTCCTTCCTACGAGACCTTTCCCACACGGCCTGATCACTTCTTGCTATTTTTTTCTGCTACCCCGTTGCGCCTCTTTGGCTTCTGCAACACCTTCTTTAGGAAGCGGCTGACCCACACTGCGCAGCCCTCAGAACCTGCACCGCTCGTTTATACCCCATTTTCATCCTCACCGTGTTGTTCACCACCTGATTCCTCACCCACGTCACGCGTCGCTGTTCCCATCCTGCAGCTGCAGACGTGAGCGAAGGTCTGCATGAAACCATCTCTGCTAACACCCAGCTTCTTGGCTTGACTCATCCCAGCTACTTCAGAGCCTGCGAGGTCCATAGGCACCTGCACGTTTCGGCTTCATGTGCTTTGCTCCGAGTTTGTCTAAACTGACTCTCAGTCCCTGTTCTCTCGGTCTGATGAGGTTTCTCTATGGTTTCTAACAGCTCCCCAGCTCCAACTGTCACGGGTGCCCTTAGACCATGCGTAACTGCTGCTGTTTGCCCTCCTGCCTTTCACATTGACCAACTCGAGACAGAAGACTCGAGACTTCAGCTGCCCTTAAACCAATGCCACCTTGCAAACAGACCATGACGAAATTACCCCAACTCTTGGCTTTCCCTTCTTTAGCTATGTATTGCCGGTAACAGTCCTTTGCTTCTTGCTTCATAAGAACTGAGCTTCCACAGGAGCCTTTTCTTCAGGTTCTTCTCAAAGGCATTTTGCAAGCCTGGACCAATTATGGCAATCTGAATGTTTGCTACTTTGACACCTCAAAGAAATGAAAGCAGCTCAGTGAGACAACATCCCTCTCCCAAAATCTTCTGAGACCAAATCTACTGCGATGCTCCGAGCGCTCTAAAAGCACGTTTGGTCACTCTGCTGGTACCATGAAGTGGTGTGCGTGTCTCCTTCGCCGGCGCTGGGAGAAGGGGACGGACTGCCTGTCCTTACCCCGAAACCTGTCCCCAGGCCTGGAAACCCGACAAGCTCAGCTCCAGCACACACGCAAAGGGAGCGGAGCAAAACCCCTGCCAGCAGAGACCAAACCCTGGAGACTCAGGCCAAGGTGCAACAGTGAAGGCCTTTGATTCTCAGCGAGGAGTCGGCACTTGCAAAGGTCTGTGCAGTTCAACATCGCTTTGGTTTGGCTTCGGAAAGGCGCCTTTCCCCTCTCCTCCTTCGGCTCCCACACAACACGCAGGGACCTGCCCGTGGGTGAGAGTGTCTCAAACCTGCTAGGAGTGAACGAGGTGACAGGACTGGATACCAACCAGTTACGAAAAGAAAACACAGCACGGCCTGGTAATTTTCTTCAATTATCAATAGGGACTGGACAACCTTAGCACGAGGTTAATCCCATCACAGGGCGAGGAAAGACAAACACATTGGGTTTATCCACCACCCCCCTTCCTTCCCATCGATCTGCCTTGCCCACGTAGCCGCAATATTCCCTCAAACGCTCATGACATCGGCTCATCCCGCGCGTATGTGACAGGATTACTTGAATGAGCTTGAACAAAACCGGCTTTCAAAAGCAGCTTGAGAAGTATCACCTTATGAACGCTGATCGAATTTAGCATGACAGCTCAGTTCAATACATGAAGGACAAAAGCGATCTGTGTGATATGTTTATACAGAAAAATAACACATTTATTCCCCCCGAGAGGTGTCATACCCATAACTCGCCAGACACATACCACTGGTTCCTTTGTGAATTCGCTCTTTAGAGCCAAGAATTTTCTATTCTGCTTTCAAAGGCATGATGTCAATATAAGCAGAGAGCTTAAAAACTCCAGTGCCTAACACTAAGATGAAGCTCAGCATGACCATCACAATACCCGCTTTTAATTACAACTATTTTAGCTCATTAGCATCTACGGGAGACCTTCGCTGAGCTTACACGTCACAACTCCAGTGATCAGTGTCGCGTTACGCTATTCTCACGCTTGGCACTATTTTGCTCACGTTTCCAACGCTGCAGAGAAAAAGATGGATATTATCCAACTGTCTGCTCTAATGCAGTATTGCTTAGGCAGAATTCTTCTGGTCTGGGTCATATTGATAAATGTAGACGTGAGATTTCAATGTCCCAGGTCAACACAGGGTGTCATTAATTGTGTCAATTACACTTGTCTACTAACGTCTGAATTTCTTGTATTGAGCTAAAACACATCCCATGAATTTGTTTTATTTTAAAAGGGAGAAAAAAAAGGGCCCGATTACTGAATAGGTTTAAATACGCAGCTGTAACCCAACGGAAGACCTACCACTCCATTCTGTGTTTCATTGCTTTGAGATCGTAGTTACTGAAAGTTTTTATTTGTAGGTAAACATGACTGTGTACCAAACTCCTCCTGTGTGGGACAGTGGTAGAGGACTTGAAAAATTTTAGAGAAATTAAAATAGAAAAAAAATATAAAATTGAGAAAAAAGTATGATAACGTCAATGGCTCGTTGGTATGCACCAGCATTTTTTTTACATCATTCTATAATATTTTATAAACAGGAACGTGATATTCCATTAAAGGCTGTATGATAACTCAAAGATTGAAAAGTATCCAGCTTTATATTACAGCCATTCCGAAGGGAGCATCACTATCTCCTGCACCACTGAATGCCGGTAATAGGGGCCCTTTCCAGTCCAAAGATCCCATGATGTCTTCTCTACCTCAGTAAAAGGCCCTACAAAATTACTCTGAAAGCTTTGCTTGGACATCTCGTTCTCTTGGCCATGGCTCTCCCAGCCTGCCCTTTACATCTGTTGAACATTGACAAGTTTGTTCCAGTTACTTGAACTAAACGGACACCAGTGGGACTGCAGCCCTCCCCAGTCACCGAAACTACATAAACAAATGAAATTAAATTGGACTATTTGCCTAAGTCAAATTAATTTCCAGACACGGAGGTGGGGAGATGATGGGAGCCTGGCAGGTCTCACAGAGACGCTGGTTTGTGCCTGTCAGTCTGTATAGATGTTAATCGCAATCGGAAAGGCTGTGCCGCCAACCAGCTCTGCTTTCACAGACCTCAGGACAGTTGGTGGCTCCTGGTAGAGTAAATTTTGGTACAGCAAAGGGTCCATTACATCCTAATAGCTCCGTACAAAGTGCCACAGTTTACTCAAATCAGTTGAACTACTCTCACGACATTTATCCATGACATTAGGGTTTTTTTCCTTATAAATACATGCAGAAGGACTCTGTGTAATAGGATTTTCGATAGGACTATTGACTCATCGAGCACAGTGCCTGCCCTCCAACAGACCCAGAGCAATAACGGGCTGCAGCGTGCCCAGCCAAGTGGGCATCTCCATGCCATCAGAAAAGCCTTTTCCGTAACCCCTCCGGATGATCAGCTTATAGTGTGGAACAAAGGTCTGGCAGTGCTCATCATCTCAGCGTGATCGCTTCTACCACTGTACGCCCTCCTTTGCATCATTTCGCCACAAGACTGACCGAAAGTTCAGTGAACAGTAGCCATGGTAGTTTGGGGTAGAAGTTGGGTAGTTGGGTAGTAATGGTAGTAGTTGGGTAGAAAATGGAGTTTGGGACTCTACTTTTTTTTATTACCAACCTGAAAGCAAAATACCAGCGAAGATGCCAAGTCAGTGTGAGGGCATTTGTGGACTACCTGTTCACTACTGAGGCACACGTCCTCTTCAAGGAAGCTGTAACCAAAGCGTTTCTTCCCAGAGATTTGGATAACCTCTGCACTGTCCATACAGATCACTAAAAAGACAGCGAATTGGTGTGAAAGGGCCTTTGCGCATCAGAAGCAGCAGTGCTCACCTCTACCAGATGCTCACTGATTGACCTGTCCTTAATGAAGACAGCAGAGCAGCATGTCAACGCTGTTTTCTTTACAACAGAGAAAGTGTCTGAGGAGCAGTCACATAAACACATCCTAAAACACACCAGCACGAACAAAAATCAGGCTTTTAGTCCCCCATCTTAACGTCAGCTCAGCACCTACCATAAAAATCTAAATAAATATCCTCTGTCCTGAAATAAGTGGTGAGCAATGAAGATCAGATTAAAGCCAAATCTGCCCCACACGTACTTCCATTCTAGCCATGATACGGTTAATTAGCTGGCAGGATATGAGACTGAGAGGATAGTGTCCTACATGCAGAAAAGACACCAACACTGGGGTGCAAAGCCTGAAGCTGAAGACAACCCTGCAGGGTTCTTTTACAGTCCAAAACGCAAGGATTTTCAATACAAACTGAAATCGTTAGCCTGTGTTTGCTTCAAAATACCATTTGAAAAATGTCCTATGCTCCTAACTTTTATTTTGATTCCTGCTGTGCCTCGCTGAGGCTAATTATTATCCAGCAACTGGTGCAAAGACTCGGAGCCTTACACGCAGGACTTTGGGGCGTTGCATCTACGTTGCAAGGAACCGTAATTCTAAAAGGATTAAAAGTTTACCAGCACAGCCATGTAAAGTAGAAAATGAATTGTTCGCTCTTCTCATCTCTGTTTGGAAATTAGATTACAGGCTCCAAGCGAGCCGAAATACAGAATGAGGCAAATCCATGCGATTAGCTCACAGGTGGCCACTGAGCCTTTTCTACGCTTCAAAGTCTGGCAGATTCCTGTTAGCTGCAATAATAAAAGAATGTGTACTTATCCTCCGGCCCAAACCCTGCCCTGTGCCAACACGGCTACCTGCTGTGCTAATCCTCAGAACCAATATAATCATCCTCAATTGTTATTTCATAAGTTTGCTCAGCTGTCATTCGGGACAGCCAGTATGTGTGGCACACAGCCGTGCTGCCGCCCGCACGGCGAGCTCCTTTCTACACGGGCTCCAGTTCCCCGCAACGCCACCAACGGAGGGAGGGAATCGCAGCGCTCACCCAGGGCAGCCCCGTGTCGGCAGCGGTCGGTTCCCCGGCCCTAAGAGCAGAGACCCTCTACAGGTATAAACAGTTTGTACCAGTAATCACCGGTGTCTCCTCTACATGAACAAACACACTTTCACGTTTATCTTCTCTCGGCAGAAGGCCCCCTTGTGAGCGTCAGTTCAGCAAAATACATCACCTATTAGATCACAAAGCAGAAGAGACAGCTCTTCCAGGGACGGGCAGAGAGGTCACATGCGATGCATAACATCAATGGTCCATGTAATACGGTATTTGCTTTCTGACTCACACCCGCCACAGATGCAGTGGGACGATGCAAACACAGCACTTTGGCATGACCTGCACGCAAAGAAAGCGCTTCCAGGCCCTCTCAGCGAGACGCCAGTTGGGATAACGAACCTTGAGGGCTGTTCCCTTTAGCAAACCAATATCCCACCTGCTAGAACTGTGATGATATTTTTATTATTTCTATAAACATCTAATAATCCTCTGAACTCTCCTAAGCTCCTTACTTTAACACTGTCTTGCATCAGAGAGCTCCACAATTCAACTTACAATTTCCTTATGTTACTTTTAAATGTGTTATGCGGGGAACTGAGAAGACATCTCCCTATTCCCACGTTACAGGTTTGCCAGAACATTTCAAACTAACTTTATTAAACTTTTTTTAGACCAAAACTTAAAACAAACGTTGAGCAAGTGGTGCTCTGCATAGGGACTTGTGAGAATGGAGGTCCCTACACCAGATGTCCTCCCACCTCTGCTGCTCACCACAACGCAAACTCAAGATCCCGCAAGCACAGAGCACGTCCCAGCTGCTCTCCCACCACAGCAAGAGGAGGATCCAGTCTCAGAGCGCTGTCTCCAGCAGGTACGCAGCTCTATGCATCCACCCTGGGCCATGCCTGCCCACCCTGCGCTACCCTTCCCCGGCATGTGTGCTCTGGAAAAGTAATCCAAAAGAAAAGTAACTAACTTCTCTCTTAATTTCCTTTTTTTTAAAGCCACCCTTAGCCTGAACCAGCAGAGCTTGCTTCAAATGGCATCGCTGCTGAAAGAAATGCTTGCAATGGTCCCACCATCCTTCATCACCCGCTGTGGTTCCCTAAACTAGCAGCAGCCTCAGTATTAAAGCTCTCGGCCTCCCTCAAGCTATGCACATATTTAACTGGATGAGAAGAGAGTCAATTCTTGATTAACCAGCAGTTGATTATTTGATTTGTGGATTAACACGACAGAGACACCTGCGCTCCTGCGCACCAGCTGGCACAGCAGCCATGGCGTGCCCAGGTGCCAGTGCGCTCCAGGGTGTACCTGCTCGGGGATCTTCATGTCATATGGAATCACAGAATGGTTTAGATTGGAAGGGATCTTGAAGATAATCCAGTTCCACCCCCCTGCCCTGGGCAGGGACACCTCCCACCAGCCCAGGTTGCTCCAAGCCCCGTCCAACCTGGCCTTGAACACCTCCAGGGATGGGGCAGCCACAGCTTCTCTGGACAACCTGCACCAGGGGCTCACCACCCTCAAAGGGAAGAATTTCTTCCTAATATCTCATCTAAATCTCTCCTCTTCCAGTTTGAAGCCATTCCCCCTCGTCCTGTGGCTCCCCCCTCCCTGATCAAGAGTCCCTCCCCAGCTCCCCTGTAGCCCCTTTGGGGACTGGAAGGGGCTCTAAGTTCTCCCCGGAGCCTTCTCTTCTCCAGGCTGAACCCCCCCACCTCTCCCAGCCTGTCCTCCCAGCAGAGGGGCTCCAGCCCTCGCAGCATCTCCGTGGCCTCCTCTGGCCCCGTTCCAACAGGTCCATGTCCTTCTGCTGTTGGGACCCCCCGAGCTGGAGGCAGCACTGCAGGGGGGTCTCCCCAGAGCGCAGCAGAGCGGCACAATCCCCACCTCGCCCTGCTGGCCACGCTGCTGGGGATGCAGCCCAGAGTGCCGGGGGCTTTCTGGGCTGTGAGCACACACTGCCAGCTCATGGTGAGCTTCTCATCCACCAACACCCCCAAGCCCTTCTCCTCAGGGCTGCTCTCCAGCCACTCCCCCCAGCCTGTGTTTGTGCCTGTATAATCAAAGGTGCCATCAACTCTCCTGCTCGCTGGTGTTACAGCCTCTCACAGCCAGGCTGTCCTCAGCCTGGATCATCCCCGGTGTCCTACACCCGGGGGTGGTGGGGACAGTCCTCCCCCAGGCCAGGACGGCAGAGCCGTGCCTGTGACTCCAACAGCTCTGCAAAGGGCCAGCGACAGCCTATGCCCCCTCCAAACCTCTCCAGCAAGGAACCAGCAGATCGCCCTCAGCCAGCTGGCGGCCTCAACGCTGCAAAATTGCAAGCTAGGAATTTCCACATTATGCGAGTAACTGGCTTGGCGACAGAGAGCAGAGACAGCCGTGTTCGACAGAGCCTCCTTCAGCTCGGCGCTCTGCAGAGCCCGCCTGGAACGCAGGATCTGAGCCTCTTCCAGCTAGTGCAGGTGAACCACCGAGAAATGAGCTTTTATTGCTCAACTTCCATTTTTATCTCAACCGCTGAACAACTCCCATTTTATTTTCTTTTCCCCTCTCTGTTCCTCGCCTTCGGTGAGGGAGAGCATCCCTCTTCGGGCGGCATTACAGCACGCGCTTCAGCTCCAGCACGTGCTCAGGCTCACGTAACCGGGGACGGGGGTCAGACTGGAAGGACGTGCTGGGGGGTTCGCAGAGTCGGGGGCGAAGGGGTTCGGTTTCTGTTCGTCTCCCGCTGGCAGAACAACTCCTCTCGCAGTGCTCGACTCAGGGCCACGGCGTTTGGGGTCCCATCACCCATCCCCTTTACAGTGCCATACCCCGGGGGGACGGTGTCACCCCCCCAACCGCTGGTGCAGCGCCTGTACTCTCCTGACACCACATGAGCAAACCAGTATGAGCGGGTTTCCATCTGAATTCTAGTAATTTAAAGCAAAATGTTTGACTCTTGGAAATTAACCAAACACTGAATAGTCTTTCACCAGAAGGAGCTGCTTTAGGTAATTAATGCTAGCTAAACAAATAGACATACTGGACAGATTTTTAACCAACTGGGATGTAAATATTTTTACTCTTGTGGATAATCTCACAGTCAAATCAGCTCTACAAACACCCACAATAACGCCTTTTCTTTTTTTACTGCCTTTTGAGGTCTGTCTCAGGTAGAACAGTGGAAATGCTTAGCAGTACCAAGGCAGCTTCACACTCTCAGTTGGGGTATCGTGCTGCTCCTTTGGATTCCGGGACCGGGATGCAGCACCACAGCCTTTACATCTTTCGCATCACAGACTCGGACCCCAGTTGAGGCTTTCATTGCAGTCTTTTGCTATAATTTAGCAAGGTGGCAAGATAGGTCCTGGCAGAGAGGCAGCAGGAAAAAAGGACATTTCCATAACCGGGTTTGTTTCCACGGAGCAGAGGTCCGGCCCCGCAAGCTGCCTGATGGAGACAGCCCCCATCCAAATGTCCCCAAATCCAGGGGGCTGCAGATGGCGGCGGCGAACAGAAGGTTCAGTGCTTTACAACGTAAATTAAGAATAGGCCCATCTGTGGCATGAAATACCCATCTTGGGAGTGAGGGGAACGTTTACAAATAATGTTTATTTAAGTTTAAGGAAAATACTTTAATATGAAAAAAAAAACCCACCAAAACACTTTCAGTTTTATAGTCTTTTAAATTCTTTTCACAAAGGGAGGTGAAACTGAAAACAAACGTTTACTGGGTGTTGGGAGACCAAATCAAGCACATGGGATGTTTCAACAGCAGCCCAGCAAAATAATCAATATCTTCCAATTCATGTTATTGACTTTTTCACATCCTCGCAGGCATGAGACTTCAGATGAAAGCATTAGAATCGCCAAATTGTTCAATTTGCTCTAGTTCACATATTTTACACCCACATTTTTTATGATGGTGTGGAAGCTCGTTCAAGAGAAGCTCTTGAAAGTCAAAGTGGGCTTTAACTCCCCAAATTCCCTATCTTCCTTCACTTTGGGATCCAGGACTGCTTTATGCAAAGCGTAAGAGAAATACGCAATGTTTCTTTCTGTTTTGTCCTCTCTTACTGTGCTTCAGTTTAAAGGGACGTTTTAGGAAGAAACAAAACCGCCTTCTGCCACTACCTCTGTTTAATCGTATCGGAATTACAAAAGATTACACACCTATAAACTGCATTACCATGAAAAAAAAAAGTGCAATTCTGCGCCACACAGCCCAGAAACACACCCGCTTCCGGCAGAGTGGGATCAGCGTCCCCGACACCCCCTCTTGTCCTTTTATGAGACAGTTTCGATAATATAATTCTGTGCTATACAGCAGTCACAATAACAAGTTGTTTGGACCACTGCAAAACAGCAAGAGCTCATTAAGTCTTGGAGAATGTTTGCAGCTATTTTAGCACCGGCGTGATTTGTTATGACATAGGAAAACCCTATTATTTCGCCAGGTTTAATAGGTAATAGATATGCCAAAGCACATACTTCTTACAAGGCTATGAGAAGCTTTTAGCAATAACCCTTGAGGATGTATTGGGCAAACTGATCTTGCAACATCTCCAAATATACAGAGAAAATGATCTGAACTATGGAAAATCACCATGATTCAGGGACAGTGCACCAGACTAGAAGATTAAAGTTGTGCTCCAGCTCCCTCAAGACGCAGTTAGGTCACTGCTTGTCTCTGTTTCCTTTTCGAAGTATTTAGACGATGAGCTTTCCAGGGCAGGGGCTGATGTAAAACAAGAATCAGCTCTTGCTTAAGGCCTCTCTGTATTCGTTTCATGAGAAAAATGATAAGGATTAAAAAAAGGTCAACTTCAAGCCTGGCAGAACGCCAACACTCTTCACTGTGGTTCAACAGAGGCATTTGAGTAAGTAAATGAGTGAGTAAATGTAATATATAATAATTTATTTCCTCGCGCTACTCCTTGTTCTGCATTTGGGTGTTTGAAAAGTATCTAGCTGGGTTTTTTTACTTTTCAGTGAGGCTGACAACCATGAGCATTTTATAATCATGTCCTGAGCTCATTTGTTTAGTTTTCCATTAGGCCCTAACAACCACGAATACTTTATAATCATATATAATCCTTATGCAACATGCAGAAGGCTGAAACCATAACAATCTCCAGTACAACACAGAAAATACACAGAAAATCAAGTGGGCCCATTAACATTGGGAAAGAAACTATTAAGAGCTCCATTCAGCAGATCAACCCATTATAAGATACGTATTTATCACATACACGTGTGCGCATCCCTTTGCATAGTAATGTATATATACACAAAGGTGGCTGTTTGCCCTGTTCTGGTGCAAGCGAGGAGGATTTCTTTCAATTATTATCAAAGCAGACCAGTCAAATTTATCAGCGGGAAGGAGGGAGAGCAGCACACGCAAATTAGTGTGGCTGCAGGCAGGGACCCCCCCAGCTTCTCCCACTCTGCTCCTGGAGGGGTCCGAACCCGCCTGCTCCCACACGGCTGCCGTTTATCTGGGGGTCCTGGTAGATAGTAAATTATCCATGACCCAGCAATGTGCCCTTGTTGCCAGGAAGGCCAAGGGAATCCTGGGCTGCACAGGGAAGAGTGTGGCCAGTAGGTCGAGGGAGGTCATTCTCCCCCTCTACTCTGCACTGGTGAGGCCACAACTGGAATACTGTGTCCAGTTCTGGGCTCCCCAGTTCAAGAGGGACAGGGAACTGCTGGAGAGAGTCCAGCGTAGGGCAACTAAGATGACTGAGGGATTGGAGCATCTCCCGTATGAGGAGAGGCTGAGAGCGCTGGGACTCTTTAGCCTGGAGAAGAGAAGGCTGAGGGGAGACCTTATTACTGTGTACAAGTATCTTAAGGGTGGGTTGAAGGAGGATGGAGCCAGACTCTTTCCAGTGGTTCCCAGTGACAGGATGAGGGGCAATGGGCACAAGTTGGAACATAGGAGGTTCCGTTCAAATACACGGAAAAACTTCTTTCAGGTTGGGGTGGCAGAGCAGTGGCACAGGCTGCCCAGGGGGGTGGGGGAGTCCCCTTCTCTGGAGGTTTTCAAGCCCCGCCTGGATGCAGTCCTGAGTGCTGTGCTCTGGGCAGTCCTGCTTTGGCAGGGGAGTGGGACTGGGTGATCTCTAGAGGTCCCTTCCAATTCTGAAAATTCCATGATTCTGTTTGGGGGGGAAGCTCTCCAGCATTCACTCCAAGCTTACCTACAGGTTGTTTCTGACTAGTAGGGACAGTTTAACATTTACCAACAGCCAGCAGTTTTACTGGAAACTGCCGAAAATGCAGAACAACGTGCCCTCAGAAGGAATGAGGCGGTGCCACAGTGAACGCGTGAAGTGTTGTCTCTAAGTTATTCTTCTTCGAGTACGGCTTAAAACTGAATTCTAGATACAAAGCAAGTTTTGAGATATACGGAAGGTTTTAGGAGACACAAAACTCTGTGGCCCAGGAAGGAGGCTCAGGAGGAGATGCTGGGAAGGAGGAATACACTGGTTTCGCTCAGGGCTGGGAGCTCACAGGCAACTCCAAGGAGCCCAGCGCGAGGCAGGGGTACAGCCTTGCCCCTTCCTCTTCCACACGTGACTGTCCACGTGCTCTGTTCTTCCTTAATGAAACGCACAGTCGCGTAGGACAGCCCTATACCACGTGGCAGCTCATTCGCTTTGCAAATGCTCTTGATCCCTCCTTCCAGCTCCAACCCTCCATCCATCTCCATCTCACCTCTCCGCAGTGCTTCCTTCATCAGTGCCATCGGTGGCATAAACCTGCCAGGCATGTAGAACTTAATGGTCTAATCCTCCTGCTTTCACAAAGACCAGATTAGCTTTAAGTTAAATACTCTTGTTCCTTGAATTTCCTCCTTGTCAGGATGCCAAGGGAAGCTCTTAATCTTACAAAAGAGCCTGAGGACATTCTGATGCCTCCACATGAAGACAGAAAGCAGTCCACAATGCCAAGATAAAGCTGAGGTATTAAACTAATCTCACAGACCTGGAAACGTCTATGCAGCAGGGATGGCTGCCGTTTATCGCTGTAGCTGCTAGAGGGGGTCATTAGCTGCGAGGGGGGGTCTTGCCATGAGCATCCCCCGCTTTACGTACGGCGAACTGAGGCACTGACTAGTTATAAACTTGTGCGAGTTACCAGCCGCAAAGAAATCATATAAACTCGTGATTTAGACACAGAAACCTAACCACTAACTCATGCAGGCAGCTTGTCTCCACTTGCCGTGTCAAGCCGCCTGTGCTGGCAGCCCCGCGTGGCCCGTGGCCATCGGGAGCCAGTTCTGCAGGGGGGATGTTGCACAAGGAGAGACGGAGCGTCTCAAACCACGACGCTCTTCCACGGATGGGAACGGCAATCAAATATGCAAGCGCTCTCCAGGTCGATGGTTTGAGAGGTGAAGCCTCCCTCGCGAGGCGCGACGCGCAGGGGACTCGGGACTGGCGGTGCACGCCGCGGAGCAGGAGTACCTACAGCTGCGCTTCCCACCCCCTCGGCAGGCTGACAGCATTAAACCTGTTGTTTGACGATAGCACAGAGTAAAAATCTCCCTGACCTTGAAAGAAAACGGTAGAGCCCTTGCTCCCAGGTGAAGACCAGAGTACATTTATGAAGCTACTAACGCTTCTCTTCACCCTTCTCATCCACAAATTTCCAGAGACCACAGGCATTTTGCTTGAATGTGAATAAAACCCACCGCGGCACACGCAGCTCAGGTAACTGCTCCTCACCTGTCCATACAGCCGGCAACACGCTACAAGTGACTTAATTCCTGTAAAAACTTCCCATACTCTGCACAGCCCTCCAGAGATCCACGCGGGGACAAACGAGATCTGCTGGAGGAGGGAAGGTCACTCCACTCCCTGCGGAGTAAACCTCTCTGTAGCAGCTAAAGAAAACTCACAGGTAAATTTGCAAAACCAGGTTAAGTATTAGTGAACGATATCAATAAGGAGCTTCTAGAATTTCATATTTTTAAGATCAGATAAAAAAGGAAAGGTTTTACTCACACATCACTTAATAGACTTTCCAACAGCTCACACACAAAGCATTTAGACACTTTAATTTCCACTCCAATATGAATACTCTACCCCCAAATGAACCTATTAAAAATTAAATTCTTATATTAAGTTTAAAATGCGGCTCTTTTCTCCCCAGGTCCCATTAAATACTCTCCCTACACACGGTTTAGAAGACAGAAGAGATCCTAGAGAATATTTACAAAGAGAACAAAACCCCTCGAGGGTTTTTATGTTACTACAACATTAATCTATTTTAATCACACAACAGATTAAAACCAAACATTAAACGATTCTACAAAGTACCGAGTGAAAGTCTATCTTTGTTGGACAAAAAAAACCCAACCAACAACTGAGAAAAAAAAATAAAAAGGGCTTGGAAATAGGGTGATTATATTGTTCCACAGAGACAGAGCACAGCAAAATCAAGACCGGGCCACAGAGCCACTGGTGTGAAGAAGATAAAAAAATCAACCATTCACAAGGGTCTAATTTTACTTCCACACACACTCCTATGGCGGTGTTTGCACCACAGATCTCGCCGGGGCACATCAGGACACAGCGTGCGGGTGAAGGGAAGGGAGAGCGAAGCCCGATGCTGCCTCCAGCGCCTTCCCAGAGCAGGCGCTGGGACGGGATCTCCCACCCCACGGGACATCCCTGGCGCTGGCACAGCAACGACGCGCTCGTGGGTTTTGGATATGTCTCAGTGTAAGAAAAAAGTCAGTGCTAAAATATCTTCCTCCCTCCTTTTCCCCGTGGTTTTCTAGCCAGCCCTCAGCTCCACGGCCACACTTCCCCAACCATTTTGCACCAGTGGGTTCCCCAACTCAATTGGACATTGTCTGGTGAGAACCTGACCAGCCCCAAATGGATTGTCCCACACATGCCCTGGGCTCGTACCACGTAGGAAGGAAAAGGATGACTTCAGCTACTGCTTCTACCATTAACCTTAATAACTCTGATGTCCTCCCTATTTCCTCCTCCCTCCAGCCCTTTCTCATACCGTTGCCTTTCCTCATGCGTAAGCATCTCCACTGGCCATCTACAAATCCTTACTTCAGCTCTGTCTTTTGGGGGACAGAGCGCAATGAAAACAGCATGTCCTTCAAAGGCTGCCTTGAGCAACTGCTTTAAACTACAGCAATGTTTTCTATTCCAGTCTCTAAGATTTTATTCAGCCCTTAATTATTTACATCTTTGTGAATTGTTTCAGTGCACTGAACAAAAATATCTATTGAGCTGCCCGCAGGTCATTTCACTCAATCATCTCAGTTAATTTAGAGGCCAGGGCTGTTTATGAATGCTTCGTTCCTACAGTAGCCCCGATCTCGCAGTTGTTAATGCACAACCTCACCTGCTGCTGCTCTACTCAGCGGCTTTGCCATCTCACTCTGGTGCTCAGTGTTGTTTTTGCTCATCTTGAATAACCCAAACAATTGTGCTTTCACAATTGAGTTTGCCATCTCACTGCTCAACAGACTTTTAATGAAGACACGGCAGCGTTCTCCAGGATATGTTTGCTACAGTCACATACCAGATGCATACAGCGCTGCAAAGATAAGTTTTCCCAATAGTTACAAGCCAATGTTTTTCACCACAATTTTATAACCACCTTTGCCCGGAAGACATTGGATCGGAGCAGTTACATTTGAGCTTGAAATTATCTAAAGAAACCGCAAAGAAAAAAAGTGCTCCCGTTCAAAGCCAAGGAGCTGTTAGATTTACTTAAATGAGTGGATGCATTTCACATGGCTGGCTTGGTTGGTACGGGGTGCTCTAGGCAGGGCTTTTATCTCGGCGCTCACCAACTCGGCTGCCAACGCAAACCGAAACCTTCAAGGGAATGATTTGTGTGGTTACTCCGCTCCCAGCGCTCCAGATTTAATACAATACACATCGCACAAGTTTGGTATTACTGTTAGTAGCTGCAGTGAAGTCGTTTCTGGCAGTATTACTATTGGGCTGAAGGGGAAGAATGCAGGGTTTTCTGCACAGCAGTTGTATTAAAATCTTTCCCTTTGTTTATTCAATGGCTGTACTAACAACTTGGTGCAATCCCTGGCAGAATTTCATTACTTGATCTCAACATTGTTTCTTCCCAAAACAGCTGTCTGTAATAGATAATCCATATTTAACCACGGAGGACAAAGAATGGGAATGAACAAACTTTGATCCCCTTGTATTGCCTGGGTCTCTCTTTCCAGGCTAAGAGCCAGCGAAGGAGGACTGCTGAGCTACTCCAGCGACAGAGAACGCACCGCAACCCTGCCTCCCCGCCGCCGGCCAGGGAGAAAGATTCACCTCCCTTGCTCTCCATCGCTAAGCACTGAAACACAGACCAAGGGAACACTACTACTGCCCACCAGCATGTCTACAGCACGCAGAGATGCCTGCACATGTTTTCACGATGCCGGAGGTACCGAGCGCCTTGTAGCCGTGATGGCTGCCCTGTGCTGTGCCAAGCCGTATACTCCATCCCTCTCTGATGGAAGTATGGTTAGAAGGTGTGACAGCAGAAGGGGACACGTGCCAGGTCCTCAGCTGCTTCGGTTCAAACCTGACGTATTAATGTAGATCACCAGCCGTGTCTGTCACCCCAGGCGGGAGGGCACAGCCTCCAGCGGAGGGGACAGGGGACAGCCGGAGCCGTGACCCCGACAGCAGCCTCTGCCAGAGGCTGGAGCCATGCCGGCACCTTTGCTTCTACAGTTGGCTGCGTTTGGGACACGCTAGAAACAGCTACCGGGGAGCAGCTGTGCCAATGGAAGCGGTGGCCAAAGTATGGCTGCCACTGCCACACAGTACTGCAGGTGCCATTGGTGAGGCAGCCCAGCACCCGCCGGGCTGCGGGAGAAGGAACAGCCTCTGCAAACCAGCTGCAGCCACAGCAGCAACACACACCCCGTCCCAGATGTGCAGGACACACAGGATGCTACCCGGGACACAGGGACCCCACCACTTAACTAATGGCAAATATGCACACGGTATAAAGCTGTGCCTACGTGAGACGCTTCACTGCTTCTTACAGCTTGACCAAACTTCGTAATATTTCCAGATTTAAATATACAAAACCACCACGAGTCAATGTCTCCCTCCTATGAAACTGCTTTAAAAACTGTGGCATGTATATTCAGGGTTTTCTTTATTTGCATCTGATTATTTAGTCTCATGAAAGGGAGTGCCTTTCACATAATGATATTACTTCAGGATCTAAGATTAAAAAAAAAAAAAAAATTAAAAAACCCATGATACTCCTGATAAAATCATGAAAGGCAGCAATGTTGCATCTTATTACCACTCCATGGTAATTCAGTTTTTCTTAATAGTGGTGAGGGCCTCTCTAATAGCAGACAAGAGTCTGTTGTTGAGCTCTGCTAATGATGCAGAAGATGTAACAGTAAAGCAGCTGAGATGCCGATTCCTTCCAGGGCTACGCACTCAGCAGGTAACATTATCCTCTGCATTTTACAGGCTTTCACACTAAAAAGTCACTTTTCAAAATCATATGAAATAATATTTTGAACGAACTTTAAGCTGTTTAAGTAACCATAAACCCAAGAAAGAAAGAAATAATGTACCTATGCTATGGTGAATAGATGTTGCAAATGTACTTCAGACGACGGTTAAGTGCAATCATTTTGTGGGTGAATCACTGCAGGTTTTTTCCATTCGAAGAACCGCCTGCTTGAAACTACAGGGGGAAGCGAGGTAGGCAACTTATCCTCATCTTGTTTGAACCAGCCGCTATAGCTAGCGGTTACCAGCTTTAACACAGACCAGCGAATACTTAAAGGACAACAAATGCTCAGCTTTATGCTTATCCAAGCTCCTGGCATGCCACCTTTGAAAAATGACGTTCAAAACATCCACTCACATACCACTACAGTGTGCGAACAGGGTCCACTCCACATCTCAGCCTTTTATTGTTCAAAACGTTAAGACTACCCACACAATGGGTTGTACATCTCCAAAGGATCCCCCAACATAACATGTGAGGGAGTGAGGATTAAATACTGACTCAAAGGTAAAAGTACCACTCACTGAATTGTCAGTATCAAGCTGGTGTCGTTTGGCACAAGTAACAGCACGCTTTAACCACGCCAGATTGCAATGAAAATGCCCAATGTTCTCCAGTAATAACCATAGTATGTTTCTCAATATAGATAACAAATTAGTATCCCAGGTAACACGTTCATTTCAACATGTCTTTTTTCCATGGACTGATCACATGTTGGCTGATCAAAAACCTCATAATTGGAGCCCTTCTATTTATTTAATATAAGCCGATGTTTAGCCGTTAGACTAAAACTGGAGATATCTGTACATCTCTCTCTACTTTATATCTTTTGTGGTTCCTCTAACTTTTTTCTAGCCCACAGTGCCTTCGCACACAGGCAGCAATGGAAACATCTGCCCTGCTGCGTCTGTACATCCCACAGCGTGCCAGGCCTTGGTTCCCAGTTTAGGACTACCCCGAATGTGCATTACAGCCCTAGCGGACGCGGAAGCCCTGCCTGCGTTCTCCCCCAGCAGAAAGAGAGGCAGTCCCAGGCGCTCTCCGCTGCTGCCTGCGAGGGTTTAAGTGGTCACTCACAGAGTCAAGTATCGCAGCAGAGAGGCAACAGCTCCTCCTGCTTCACTGGGAAGCTGCTCTCTTCTTCACTTTGTATTACTCGGTACATTCACTCAAGTAGGGCAAATACAGTTGAGTTAACCACGTTTGCTGAGTTGAAATACCTTGCCTGAAGTACGTACCACTTTCGACACTATTCTTCTCCCATCCCAATTTTAAGTTCACGTTGGACAGGCTACAGAAGCTGATGTGGGCTGAGGCTAAGGCAGTACACACCTGCATGCAACCTAAAGAGCTCTCCTCCTCCTCCTCCCGTCCAAAAAAGCCCCGGCTGTGCTGCTGTAGAGATGCTGAGCTTCATAATGGCACGCGACCACCACCACCACCAGTTCACCAAGGCTATGCCAGCCCCAGGCAGCCCCGTGAAGGTATACACAGGCACTTCAAGTCTGAATACAATAGAATACTTAACCGTAAGAGGTTAGGGATGCTTTTCTGATTGAACACTAAACACACTATATTCTGCTCCAGGTTTGCTTATTAGAATTTACTGTATTCCCAAAGTGTGGTGGGAACTTTGTGGTACCAACAAAAGGGTGAAACCTCAGCAGCTCTCACAGAGAAAGTCTGAAGGAAAGCGTGGGGAAAGTTTTAATATTTCCACCCCCAAAATAAACCTGGCTATCTGTTCCAGAACTCCAGTTCTGGTATTAGACAACAGAGCAGCTTGTTCAATTAAAAACTATTCAGAGAGGGGTATTTCACCCAAATAAGTGTAATATTTTGGTGTTATCTGATACACAAAACACACAGCAAAGAAAATCACGGAAAGAAAAATATACTTTCACCATCTGTGCTATTTTCTTGAAATTAAATCTTCAAGGGGTGCCTCTGTAACGTGAGGGCAGCCCTTCCCCACACCAGCCTGCAGTCAGACATCGTTAAGGCTGGGAGTTGGGGTTGGGGTATCACGTGTAGCCTCTGCTTTGCTACACATCCCATGTTCTCACCAAAACATATGTACTTTTACTAAATGAATCTTTGCTCTTTTCTTAAAAAAGAATATACTGTCTTCTAGATTTTAAATTCCAAGATAGTCAATTAAAAGAAAGTACACACTTCCTAATGTTCTCATTAACATAAGACTAAAATCATTCTAGAAATCTAACAAGAGCTCATCTTCCAGGTAAGAATATCACATAGACAAGACGAGAGGATCTTGCGGGCAATCTTGAGATGAAGACTGATAAGGCAAAAAATAACTCCCAGTAGCTTGTGCTCACTTAATGTTCTCGTTCCTAGTTAATACTTTCAGCATCAAGGGATGCTCATTGATCCAGGGTCACAGCGCTTTTCCAAAATAATCCCCAGGAAAAAATAGTCTAAAAGGGTTATATTTAACACGGTATCACTTTCAGTCTAAAAAAGCACATTCAGCTACTTAATCCCTTTCTGAAAGAGGCTGCGTTGTGTTTGGTAATCAGCTACTTCTTCTGTTGTGTTTTGTTGCCATAACAGATGAGAGGAGCTTTAAGCGCTGCCCTTTCTTCTCTGCTGTGACCCATCGCAGGTCGTTAATCCTGCCCCAGGATCAGACTCCGTCCATCTTTCATGTTCGCTTCTGGAGGAAGGCGGCAGCTGGGGGAGAGGCTGGGGCTCCTCGGGGACATGGATAATATTGGGTAATCAGAGCGTTGTTTCGGAAACAGGCTGGTGCAGAGAGAAGTTGGTGGTTGGGTTTGGGATCCCGACAGCTGCTGCATTTTCGCTGCCACGTGGCTGAAGATGCAAGAGAGACTCCTGTCTGCCCGGCCCCTGGGACAGCGCAGCGTCCGAGCAGCCGGCGCGGCCGGCCAGGAAGGCTTTTAGTGTTGCACCCACGCGGGTCAGAGCAGGGGATGCACAAACCCACTGCAGCAGTGGGAAATGAGACAAATCAGAATCGTGGGCCCTGTTCTGACCCTTGCCAAAGCCTCCCTGGAGGAGGAGGAGGAAGATTCGGCTCTCCTCGGTCCGCAGCCTCCGGGCAAACAATGGGCAGCCCTGGAACGATGTCTGAGCCGGCAAAAGGAATGCCGGCACAAGCCAGCTTGTGAGACCTTGCACCGGGCATCTTCCACTTGTGGGCCTCTGCTTCCCACTCTTATCTCAGAGAAGGTACTAATCACTTAACTAGCCTGTTGTGAAGCTTATTAAATTAAAACATCGAGACAAACCTTACAAATAAGATGAAATTTATTTCAGTTTTGATCAGCTCTTCTGGTGGGAGTGTAGGGAAGTTCTTATTCAAGCCCAAACAAGAATAGGATCTAAACAGGAGCTAAAAAGCAGGAGGATTTCCAACCCTACTTCTCATCTCTTTCTTGGAAATCCTTTTCTTCGATAACTAAAAGACAGATAAAAAATAATAAAAAAAAAGTATCTGTGCTAACTAGATCATTTGTTTTCAGGGATGAAATGGCAAGTGCTGACCTTTTTTTTTAATCTTGCATTGAATTTCAGCAAACTGTCACTCTTACATGGGCAGCAAGGGAAAAACATACATATTATTAGAAAACAATCACTGCCAAATCTGATAACAATCTGACATTAACAACTGTGGGGATTCTGCTGCCAAGGATGTCTTGTATTATTTAGAAAACATAAAGGAAAAGATTCCTGAGGGGGGAAAGCACACAAACAAACAATTGTTTTACATCCTATTAATAAACCTCTACAGCTCACGTTTCCCTCAGAAAATGCTTACAGCGCTGCTACCATCTTCTAGAGCAAGTTTACCAAATGACATTTAATATTCCTGAGGTTAAAAAATCCAATCACAACTACTCTAGAATCTGCCACAGGTAGGGGGGGATTGTTTTTCACCAGATCAGCACATCCATTCGACAGTGGGACACAACCTTATGTCTCCTCCTTTTTGTACTGGCTCCTGCTGCTCCCAACCCAGGCTGGAAGGATTCACTCCCGTCTTAATTCCTCCATCCGGCATCGTCTCCAATGGTAGCACCATTCTCACAACCAACCACAACACAAAGTTCAAGATCAGCTTTTAGATAACTTGGCTTGGGTAAAAAGCTCTTAGCTTGGCTTCTGGCTTTCAGCTTCAACCAGTGGGAGATCTGTCAACCGACCCACACCCTCCAAACTGAGCTACAGTTGAAGCCTTTTGATAGCAAGTATTTAGGATGTACATTTGGAGGACGCACCTAAATGGATCTCCACGTGCAAAGGTAGAAACAGTAGTAAGTAACCTGGTAAAATACCAGAGAGTGTTTGAGTTTCAATACAGGCTCTAAGATTGTTTGACTCCTCTGCAAGAGGTCAGGACGTCACTTTGGACAACATTTCACAAAAGATCAGACTTTATCACAGCATTGAAAGGGCCAGAAAACAGTAATACGTATAACTGTGCATATCCATATACATCTAAATAGGTGAGGTAAGAATGTATGTGGTTTAAAATAAGAAAGATAATCTTTCATTTTAGTTTTTACATCTGTCTTGAAGAAATCAACCCCACCATGCGCTCCAGGTGTTGCAGAAGTTACTACATTCTCTGAGCCACTTTGGCTTAACAACGGGATCCTTTCTACAGGGGAATTACAATGTTTTGAGGGTTTTTTCCCCACACAGTTGTACAGTGTACACGGTTGTTTCTCAGAGAGTTTGTATCTATTCTTAGATTTTATAACACAAGGCTTTTTTGACAATGGTTCCGGTTACTTGGGTGCAAAGCAGGGCTTTGAGTGGGGTCTGTGGAAACAAATTTCACGAAACACACTCTCCCATCTGAAAATGAAGTTTTGTTTCTTCATTGGCATTTTCTGGAGTCCAAAATAAACCTTCGCACTCAGTATCAGGCAGCATTGCTGTTCTCACCTCCTTGTAAAGGACCTCCTGCAAGTTAACACCCCCAGCTGCCCCCGTCCCCGAGCACCGCAGCGCCCCGCGTCCCAGAGAAGTCACTCCAATACCAAATCAGGATAAAAGCCACAACCAAGTCTGAAACACATTATGGAAATCTGTCTTTGCCAAAGTAACCGTCTGCATACTCGCTGCAATTCCAAAACACATACAGCTATTTGATACCTATGTAACATGACAACAGCGTGTCCTGAAATTGCTTTACATTTATGCAAAGTACTGGATTACAAAGTAAACTGAGACACAGTGCACAGACCGGCTGTTACTACATCACTGCATCATGGCACTCCTCAATAACCAAGAGCCGCCTGAAACAGCTTACAAAAACTGCAGCCTGAGCAGGGCTGAACCAAGGAACTTCCCTGTGCTGGGGCACAACTGGAAATACTGAACTTTTCGAAGCCAGATGCCCAAATCTTGCTGATGTGGCCATCCCTACCGGCTCCATCGTCTGTGAAAAGCCTTTGCAACATCAACCCTGCAAACAAGAGACTCCCTGGTTAGATTTCCCTCCTCCTCTGCGCTTTCTATTGTCATTGTCTTGTTCTGGTTGTTTGTTTTGTTGTTTTGTTTTGGGTTTTTTCCAGTGGTGGCATATACAGCTTGTGGTCTGCATAATGCTGATAGCACTTGAGACCGCCTCCTCCCGTTCAACCCCAGGCCATCAGCGGCATTGCGAGCTATTTTCCTCTCGCTCCTAAGTCGATGCCTTTCAAGGATGACCTGGGGACCAACTCTTCCCTGATGTGAGTGCAAATCACTTGCCAAGTTTAGTTTCATTTTGCCTGTGCCTACCAGGGAAGGGTCACTTACAGACTCCATCATTTCTTCCCTTGTCTCAAAGGATTATAATTTGTCCATTGCAATTCACATCAGGATGCAATTTGGCAGGTAAGTTAGAAGTCTGGAGGCAATTATTTTTCTTCCTTTGGAGAAATGGATTATATTCATTCAGTTATTTTCAGTTATTTATTTTAGATGGAGCACAAGGAGGGGAAAAAAAGCAAAAGGAAACCAAGATGGGTTTAGACTTTATGATAGGATTGACTTTCTATGTTTTGACATCTTAGCAGGGTTGATTATACTGATATATGCAATCCATGCACCTAATTCTATCCAAGAGGAAAGGACTGTAACAGAAACGTCTCAGCTCTTACAGTCAGGTATTAGTATGCCAACGAAAACAACCCTTATTAGAAATCCTTAGGACTGACCCCCCCCAACTTATAGTTCCAGTTATTATTAGCAAGTGTAAATCACCTCATTTATAACAGCTGAAATGTCTTCCTTTGAACCCGATGAGTGATATGCTGCTCTCAGCTTACCGGGAAACATGTTTCTTTATACCAGTGATTTTCCTTAGAAAGACTGCCAAAAACTAGGTTTAAACTACAGTCAGATTTCTACAGCAGCACACGAGACCTTTTTGCCCAGTACCTTTCCTTAATTCCTTCACACGATCCGACACTGCTCCGACCTCTCTTGCCTAACACAAAACCCGATGTTCACACTGCCAGCCAGCCTCCCTTGTGCCTAGATGTTACCTGGACACGGGAAAATAAGTGAGGTTCATGTCCAGATCTAAGGAATAACCTGGACAAACCAGAAAGCGTTAAATGCAGATGAGTGGTTCACCCCCCACAACCTCTTCCTACAGCTTTAGTGGACTTGGGTGGAGGTCAAGACAGTCTTCCAGTGTGATTTCTCCAGACCTTGTCATAATTACTTGCCTTTTCATTATTGTCTTTCGACCCTATAAAGTATGGTTTCCACATGGCTGAAAGAAAAAACTACTACATGATCACCAGATGTATTTGGAAAAGGCATTTCGTCGGCGCCCAGATCTGTCCGCAGGTCCCAGCGCAGCCTCAGCCGGACTCCCTGTACGGCCCTTTCCTTCCTATCAACCACTAAACACATTCCCAAGCTCATTTCCATTTTAAAAAGCAAATGATAAGAAAAGAGTGTTTCCAGGACTAGTATTTATTGGATGAAGTGGTTACTTACTTCACCAGTTAAAAAGAAGATGCATGAAGTTTTATTTTAGCTAATTAAAGAAATAAAGAATTTACAAGTAAACCACCTGGCAACCCGAACTGAACTAGATGTGAGCCCAAGCGTATAAATGTGCAAAGCTCTCACTGGATCAGCTTCAATGAGCCTTATCTTTGAATAAATTTGCCGGATCAGATCTTTACTTTGAAAAATGAATTTTAGGAAACTGCAGCTTTTTTGCAAATCTTTTCAGGCACTGTGCCTTGTAAAAAAGCCAGCGTGATTTTTCTGACATTCCAGGGGAAGACTAAGTTTTATCAGAGACTATAAAGATTTAAAGTCGCAATATAATCTCACCTCTGGGTTACTGGGCCCACTTCCCTTATCAATTAACCTGTCAGTCGACAGTCAGGTCTAATTAGTTAAATCCTTTTTTAATGAAAAGAATTTGCCTTGAGCAAAGTCTGTCAGCTCCAGACCCATTCTACAATCGGGAGCATGTCTCAGCAAAACCCATTAAATACCTGCAGAGAACCGAACACCGGCAGCAAACTGAAACTCTCTGTTGCTTCTGCAGACACATACAACGTTCATTTCTTCCCGTCCGTATCCCGCTGCAACAGGAGGCTCTTTCCACCGTGTCGTATGAAAAAGCGCACTTGCATTTGGCTCTGATGCCCCTTTGTTTCAACTGCTTTAAGGGTGAAGTTTGTAAACCCGTGACGCCGCCGCGCACCTCACCCGGAGCAGAGAGCCTCACAGAGAAGAATTCCGACACCGGTGGCCTCCGAAAACACCTCTTCTGGGGAACACCCAGCACGCCGGCATGGGCGCTTTTCAAAATGCACCTTTCACACACAAAACTAGTCATCCAGAACAGTGGCTCTAAGAATAAGGAGGAGTTCTTAGATTACTCCTTTTAAAATTACACAGCGATAGACTTCATGGACATTCAGACTTCACGAACACCAAGAGGCCAAGTTTTCAGCCTCTGGGAAAGCCACGCTTTGGAAAGAAACCTCCACGTACCGTCCCTGCCGTGTGCCTTCCCCCCGCGGGAGGGAATGGGAGCTTTTCCCAAAGCGTCCCGTAAGAGTATTCTATTAGGAAAATATGTACTAATCCCTACGCTAATGATCCCATTACTCCCCTTGACTTCAAAGGGCCTCGATCACATTTGTAATCTTTTGCAAGTGTTAGCAAACAAAATTACAAGTTTTATGCTACAGGTTTCAACAAATTCCCCTCACCATCAACGCAGCAATGTACTTAAAAATAGACGTAATGAGCAGCTTTGGATCTGCATAAATACCCTGTGGAGTTCATTAATGATTTCATTTTTGGCAAGACACCATGTCAAATGACAGAGTATTATTAAAAACATACATAGATATATACGTACGCAAAACTGCATTCCTGCAAACACTTAGGAAGAAAAACGGAGGCTATGTAATTTTGGTTTACCTTTTAAGTAACAGGATTTTAACGGCACGTAACTGTAAAACCTTTTGTCCTGAAAACAAACTGCCGCTGTCCCAGGGATGCCCGAATCTACAATTCTTTTCACATATGAGAAAATGGGATCTGAAATATTACCGTAGGACTTAACTCTGAGCACGCCTCCACCTCCACAAAGCCATGTAAGCTAATTTCAACCGTGTTCCTCAAAACTACATGAGGGAAGCTGAAAACTCGTTTGTGTCCCAATCAGCTTTTCTGCCCATGTCACACCCAGACCATCTGCCCTCCTTCCAGCTGCTCCAAGGGATGAGCGGCAGTGGCATTCACTGTACAGCATTAATTAAAAAAAGGAATATAAGAGCATTAAATCGGTGAGAGGTGGCACAGACACACAATCCCTCGTGTGCGTGGCTCACTCAGTTAAGGTTCTGAATCACTTTAGAACATGTTTAAGCAGAGTCAAATAAGCCACTGCAACCAGCCCCCAGCGTCCCCAGGCTTGCGCTAGTTCACGTTGGACAGGTTCGTACAGAGAAACGACACAAACTGCATTAAACAGCGTTCCCTTGGCAGTCTGGGGGCCCAAATAACCCCCGAAGCCCCTAACTTGGGGAGTACTCAGTCAAGGATTGAAGAATTCTCCCTATAATTTGACAGTGATTATTTTTCTGCATTGCTCTCTGAATACTTCAAGTACCTCGGTTGCTACTCAGCCTCAGTTTTTCTTATCAACATCTTTTGCATCAAAAGGCTGTGGGACGGCTCAAACAAATCCACTTCTGCAGAATTTTTGTCCCAAACCTCATCTGCTCCAGTTGGTATGTACGGTATGAGCTATTCTCTTACATTGTTTCTAGCTTTAAAGTTTTATACTTAAATATAAGCAGACCGGATCCCGCTGCTGTTTGTTCCTAATCTTCACAACACAACATGAATTATTACTCCGCGAAGCTCCCATTTTGCATGCTGTTTGCTATTGAATAAAATCGCAGGAATGTCCCGGTTGACAAGGCAAGGTTCGGCACGCTGCACCACCAAATCGCCTTCGGGAAATTCGCTTCTGGGCTACGTGTTGCTGCGATGAATAGAAAACTCGAATACACCCCGTCAAAAAGTATGCGATGCCGACACCTCCCGTTTACTCCTCAGGGGAAAAGGTAAAGAGAGTATAAGCGATTTCTTTCTTTTTCAAAAAAAAGTCTGAACTGCCTGAGATCTAGGGAAATCATTTACCTTCTGCCTGTCAGAGCAAGTTATCTGCCTGCTTTTTATGTATTAAAAACATAGCCTAACAGAATACAGTCACTCTATCTACACAGGACAAAGTTTACGTTGCGGAGAGAAAACGAACGCCCAGCGATAAACTATGGATTTGAAGCAGTGCTCACGTTCGACAGTTAGCCAAAGGAAAGCAAGTAAAAACTAACTTTCCAAATGAAAACTGCTAAAAGTCTGTTCATCATCTCCTGAAGAATCAGCTCAAAGACGTAATCACATTCCTTGCCTCCTGTATTTGTTTGCATTTGCAAATTACTTTATCCATATATATTTACCAGAATAAACAAGGACATGTTAATTGTGAAAGCAAACTTTTACCTACAAATTAGGCAGATCTTTTTTAAGCTTTGAAGTTTCCTTAACTGTCTACCTAAAATTTTTTGGCCACTCCTAGTTCTAACTGCTAGCAGCAGCAGTTGCAGAAAAATGCTACAGATGCTTTGCCAAAAAAACTAACTTTCCCCCCTCAGCATCTTTTTGAACCGCTTTCAGTAACATTGCAACGCTGCGTCTTCCTCTGCCCCACTATCTACTTACCAACATGGACTATGGCTAGAAAGCAAGCACGAGCATTTCAGCAGGAAAATCCTAATTCCCGTGCTCAGCTGTTAGTGCAGCCTGTGCGTACGCACGTGTAGTAATGCGGCTGAAAATCCTGATTTGCTGCTCGCTCGCATGCACAGAAGAGGTAATATTCGTCTTAAGAAAAGGAGCAATCCCAAGAAATTTCAAGTTACAGTATCTGTGACGCCCAATGTAAGGAGGACATGGAACTGTTGGAGTGGGGCCAGAGAAGGCCATGAAGATGCTGCAAGGGCTGGAGCCCCTCTGCTGGGAGGACAGGCTGGGAGAGTTGGGGGGGTTCAGCCTGGGGAAGAGGAGGCTCCGGGGAGACCTTAGAGCCCCTTCCAGTCCCTAAAGGGGCTCCAGAAGAGCTGGGGAGGGACTCTTGATCAGGGAATGGAGCCATAGGACAATGGGGAATGGCTTCAAACTGGAAGAGGGGAGATTTAGATGAGATATTGGGAAGAAATTCTTCCCTGTGCGGGGGGTCAGCCCCTGGCACAGGTTGCCCAGAGAAGCTGTGGCTGCCCCATCCCTGGAGGTGGTCAAGGCCAGGTTGGACGGGGCTTGGAGCAACCTGGGCTGGTGGGAGGTGTCCCTGCCCAGGGCAGGGGGGTGGAACTGGATTATCTTCAAGGTCCTCTCCAACCCAAACCATTGTATGATTCTTGATGCGTCCACTCTATTGTATCACGTACACCAAGTCACACCGGATCAGTAACATAATCTAACACACAGGAATGCACAAAGGCCTCCAGTGTGCTCTCCTGCCTCCAGCTGCACGGGAGGGAGCCTCCTGCGGGAGCCTCCCAAGATGTGGGGTTTGCCCGGACGCCGAGCGGAGCGATTCCGGGTGGGCACTGGGAAGCGTGGCGGAGGCTGCGCAGGGAAGGGCAGTGCCCAACGCACCGCGGCACCCGCCAGGACGCGGCAGCGGGTCCCCACGCTGGCGGGCTGCAGGTCTGGCAGAGGCGGCCAGGGCGTACCTGCCGCCGCAGCCGGACACCCGCCGGGCTGCAGGACCATGACCACGACAAAGGCGCCTGTCCTCCCGGGGAAGCCTCACTTTTGGGGGGCCGCCACGCAGGCCACGCCGGCCTTCTCAGGGTGCATTAATACGCTCCAAAGAAAAGCGCATTCGTTGCTTTTTGTGCAAACTACCAGAGCAATAAAAACCATCATTAGAGACAATTTACTGGCTAATCTAATTTTTAAGTATGCACAGCCACTCACAGCAATCAACTTTAAATTAATTATAATATCAGATTAAAAGGGGAAGATGGATCATTTCCTGGCCCACCCATAAACCCTCTCGGATGACAGTGTGCGTGTGATTTGGGTTTTTTTTATTTTATTTTTTTTTAATGCTACTGTTAAGCCTTTGTTCTAAGATGTCAGCCATTTACCTGCAGGAAAATGACAGCAGCTTGTCACAGACTGCCAAAGAGACCCTCCTCACCGGCTGCTGTAACCAGCACGCTATTTCCCAAGCTGTCATCCTCACGTCTCAGCATTATCTGCTGCTTAAAGATTTGCTCTGACACGAACCAGGCGGAGCGGTGGCTGTTATCGTTAAGGGCTCTGCACACAGTGGTCTGTGTCAGCTGCGCTGTGCTTCGGGTTTGCTTCACCCAATTATTTGTTTGTCATTTAGAGACCTGGGTATCGAGCAGATATTGTCAAGTTATTTTTGGCCCCCGATATACTGGCAAAACATAATGAGGCCTTTAGGTGAATAACTGTCTTGGCAGCAAGGTGCTAAGATGATGTGCTGTTGAAAGGCTGGATAGCAATTAGGTTATTTGAATAAGATGAGATGCTGGACAGGGCATGTGAAGACAGAGAAAACCAGCTTAACTATTAAAATGCCACCCCCCACTTCAAGTTGTCAGCTAACTATTTAAGCAAGGTGTTAATTTACTACAGGCTGGATTGCCAACAAACCTAATTTCTTATCAATTCAAAAGATGTACAGACTTGTTGCACATGCACATATTACCCAGCCCTTTCCAGACAAGTGTAACCGCTTGCCAGGTGATTATTATCAACATTTAACTGATCACAGTGATTCCCACAAGCCCCAGCCGTGGGCCTGGTTTGCACAGCGTGCCGGGCTCTGCAAACAGGACAAAGGGGGTCTGAAGACCTATAGTGCAAGAATGAGAGTCAGCATATAGATACAGGGAGCAGATATGGAAGCAGACGAAAAAATACCTCAATCAAGACTCAGAACCAAAAGAGGAAGGTTCACACAATGCTGAAGGCATTGGAGCGACCTGAAGAGAAGTAGGGTTGTGCACCGGTCCTCTCCTGCTGTCCATATGAGACTGTTCCAGTAAGTTGGATAAACCTAACATCTCGCAGGAGTGGGCTCTGTAGAAGCAACCTTCAGAAATCGTCATGCTGGTCATCACTACACACACTGTAAGAAGCGATTCAGACTTGTCTGAGTCCTCAAATTGGGTTTTATCTACACAAACTTTTCATCGTGCCCTGTCCGCATCGCAGGATGTGCATAGAGCACCTCATGACCTGACAGCATTTGACAACGAACTTTTAAAGAGGGTCACTGTAAGAAGATACTTATTTTTGTAAAATATTTATGCAGAGGCACGTATAAGACAACGCTCTACGAGATTAGCACTAGTAACTCCACCCTGTTCAGCAGAGATGAGCGCTCTCGTTTCTTCTCCCTCCAAGTTCAAACTCATAGGTTGCTAATTTGGGCATAGGGTGTCTAGAGAAACCATTGGGAAAACACAAGAGCAGGTACAACAGCCAGTTTTTAGGAAGGAAAACCGACCATAGCATAAAGAAAAGCTGTAAGACAAGAAACGTGACCTTTGCAACACAGAAACAAATGAGAGTTTTCTAACTCAACCCATAGAGACATTTGGATTTGTTTTAACCTTATAAATGCTCAAGTATGAGCTTCTGTACACAAAGATTATGATTTCTCTTGGGGCCTGAACCAAGCATAGTCAAAAGGGACCTGTTTGTCCCTGGTTAATGGCAGCGGGTCTGGCCTCAGATGACTTGCGACATCTCTCTCGCTGTATAGAGAGCACCACCAGAAGCAGCACCGCAGGCACAGTTACATGACTGGTACCAGCATGAGTTAATCGGTGTAGCTGCTTATAGGCAATTGCTTGTGTACTCTAAGGGTTGTTCACCCCATCTGCAATCAGACGTGACTGTTCAAATATGAACTGGATTATAATGAGCTGGTTACTCAAGAACCACGGTCTTCAAAACAACTCTGCCTAGAGTGGTCTGCTTTAAACATGTCTGATGTAATCACAGGATTTCTTTTGGTCTGGTGAAAGAGGACATAGTCAGTGTTACATGATTGCTTGTATTGTTCCCGAGCATGCTCTCATCCCTGCTGGATGTATGTCTTCAGAGAACCTGGTCGGCACTACCCTTCCATGCTGCTCTTTCCAAAACACCGACAGCTTTCCATTTTTCCATACGCATGGTGACTCCTTCCTAGATCCCAAAGACACTGGAGGGCTGTTTATTCATATAGCAAAAATCCTCACCTTCAGATCAACACCCACTTGATAAGGAGTTGGAAACACAAGACTGAACTTCCAGCAATGAATTAAGACCAAAACAAAGACCAAGATCATTCCTCTGTCTTTTCTGATGAAGAGGTGAGGTGGGAGCACAAGAGTTCATCCCATTTCTCCCAGTCAACTAAATAAGACCTGTTCAGACCTCAGGAGGAACGTCAGGCATATTGAAAGAACAGTTTAGGTACCTCATCTAGAGGCAGTCAGATGCAAGAGGAAAGATTTAAGCTCTCTCTCAGAGGTGTCAGATCCTCAGCATCCTTATCAGACTTTTCATTTACCAAAGCTTGAAGTCTCTCATTGCCCCCCATAACCAAAGGAACTGAGAACTACCTTGGGAGAGCAATTCCCTTAATGACAACGCTCTCTTTGTGCTACCCCAAGGTGCCAAGCACAGATGTTATTTAAAGTTTCGAAGCAGACCTACACTCGAGGTTGAGATTTACAACAGGCACTGTACTCCCAGCACAGCTTCTCACCCCTCCACAGAGACAGCAAGTCCTGCCTGGCACCGAAAAACTGCCGGAGTTTGATAATCATTTATCTCAGCAACACAAGCAAGAAGAAAAGGAAAAAAAACCCAAAAACATTTACTGTCACAGGACAGAACAAAATGGTGCCGCTGTTCCAACAAGGTCGGTTGTACCGAAGCAGAAATCACACCTGCCGAGAGCTGCAGAGGCTACAGTCGTACAACCAACCAACAACAAAAAACAGCAAGCAGAAGTAAAACCAGGGCTTTCGCTCATCTGCTTTTGATTTTTATAACGCTGTTTCTTTTAACAAATGAAATTTAAGTGCTTATGGGACTAACAACCTAGTAAATGAACTAAGTATTAATTTGTGGCTTTATTATTTAGCAGACCAATTCTCATGAAGCTGTTTTTTTTCTTAGGATGCAGCTTGCTCTGCAGCAGCTGTTTTCTATTACAAGCCACTCAAACTCCTTTGCCTCCAATTTTCAAGAGTGCCCACTAACTTGAAATATTTGGAAATGATACCAAATTCCTGTGGGAGCTCAGTAGCGCTACACCTCATCCCTCTCCCCAGTCCTCTAATCCTAACAAAAATCATCCCATAAAACACATGGAGCAGCAAAGCCGCAGGTTCCTCCCCGCCTCTGTCGCCACGGGCCGAGCGCTGACCCAGCCAGCCCAAGTCCTCCAGATCCACCTTGTCTCTTGACCCCCCAACATCTTGTGAACACCCATGAAGGAACCACAGTGCACAAGGTGAACGCAGTGACAAGAGTCCCATGGAGGGCTGAAGGCGGCAGCGTCTCGCTCCACACTCCGAAGCCTGTGAGTGACTTTGAGACAGCCATAATTGAGGGGGATAACGCACGGTTTGGGGGGCTCCTCCGGCTGTGAACAGAAGGTAGGAATAAGCCAGGCTGCCCTGGCGATGTCAGGGCAAGCTGTGAGCAGACCTAAAGGCAGGATTTCAAGTGCTGGGGGAAATCCTGCTGCAGCGAACACAGGCTTGAGCATGCTGGTGGGGTTTGAGTCTTGCGCTCTTGGACTTGGAAATTCTCCCCTGGCCCTGCTTTGAACATCCTTTTGTGCGCCTAGGTCTTCCACTCAAAAATAAAATGATTTTTTAGAACAGTAATGCTTGGGTAAGTATAGAAGGAAGCCCCCCAGCTCCTGCCTGCCTCTCCTAGCATACGTAAATCAAGGCCATTAACTGCTCTAAAAGGCACTTAAGTCAGTTTATCTGCTTTTCTGTTTGCCACTTTTTAAGTATACATTTACATTGGCTTTTTTTAACCAGCCTGCTGAATGTGTGTCTGAAGGGGGTGTTCAGACACACACTCCCTCGCTGCTTGAAGCATTTCTCAGTGTGCCGCTGGACTGGTCACACACAGCTTGGAAAATAGTTTACGTTACACGACGTAATTGCACACACTGAAGAGGGCAAGTTGTGATCGCAGGGTGAAGCTGTCCCGTGCCGGGCTGATCCCACCAGCACCAAAGGTGGGGGCAGCACCCCAGCCCTCGCATCTGTCCCCTCCCCGGCACCGCACCTTGCGCTTGGGCAACTCAGCTGCAAAATCATCCCCCTTCTCTCGCTGTGTTTGGATTTCTGGTGAGTCGATACCCTCAGCTCACAGAGTCCAACCAAAGCCGGGGCAGCAGCAAGGCGGGGGAAGAGAGTGGGACCTGCTGGGGACAGGGACCGGCAAAAGGGACGCGGGCCACCCTGCGCTCCAGCCCCACTCAGTCACAGCAGCGCACTAGGGACAGAATAAAAAGGCAACACAAGCCATGCCTGGGTGGCTGCAGTCTCAAGGGTGTCGCAGGATTTACTCCTGTGGCCCTCATCCAGCAAAGCACTTAAGTAAATGCTCGGTATTAACAAGTGTTTAAAGTCAGTCAAGCGATGAGGCACGTTACTGAACTGAAGCCTAAATGGGGGCAAATTAGGGTCTGTTTATTCTGCTCCATGAGACTAAAAATGCCCTCTTACAACCCTCTCTCTATCTTGAGAAATGGCGGTGTCACTTCATCACGAGGCCCTGCCTTTTCTTTTGGACAAACCAGCCTGAACCATGAGAAAGTTAAAAATTCACCCGTTTAAAGTATCCTTCACAAGGTCTTGGTTGCCATCAGAACGAACGTGGTAGTTCTCACTTGGAAGCCTGATGTCAGCCTTTCTGCCTACTCAGACAAATATTATTGCACTTTAGTCACACACTGAAGGGTTTCTTCACATGTTCAGACTCTGCGGTTTCTTGTAATAAAAAAAAAAAAGCTGAGACTTTGGAAAGCAATGGTGGGATCTGCCTGTGGTTCTCCACTCCTATTCCTGCACTTTGGAAAAGAATGACTAATTCAAATAACTTCATAGACTTTTGTGGGCAGTCTGCATGATAAAATAATATCTTACTTTGTGGGCTCATTTTACATGGAGAAACATTTAAAATATGTCAGCAGAGTGATGAAGGCAAAAGGCATTCTTGTTTGGGGAACAGTTGCAAACTGGAAGAAAAAAACCCTCTCCGCATTGGTTTTTAAGCAGCCATGAAGACTTTATAAGAAAAAAAAAATAAAAAAGCACAATTCATATAGATGTCCCTGTGAAACTCCTACTGACATCCAGAGAGTTAAGACTGATCACTGTAGGATGGGAGATACTTTGGAGTGCATTTTTTTTAAATTAACTGGATGTAAGACAGCCGGAGCAAGGGGTGTTAAATTGTGCCAAGTGAGAAGACATTAGATCCTATAGAAAAAGGGACTACGGAGGTGAACCGGTGGGTTAGTGGCACAGCTGGGTAGTTGGGAAGCCCGAGCACCCCTGCGTATGTGGTACGCTGCACACCGAGCACTTTCTGCACAGGTCTACAGTCTTCAAAAGATCTTAAAAGAGAGGCTGGCAACACAGCTTGGATGGCGGCTAGAAATCAACCATTTCTTTCTGAAGGTAAAGTTAATTTATGGCCCATTCCTACTTTCGGGGGTTTTGGTGGGGTTTTTTTTGAGCCACACAAGCACAAAATGTATATATAGTTCCATGGTGGTGCTGGAGATTAGCAGCAGTTACTCCCCAGGACAGCTGCAGACCCGCAGCACTCTTCAGACAGCAGCATATGATGGAAACACCGTGCAGGTCATTCCCACCCTTGAGCTGGGACAGCTCAGGCCGTGGTGACGCACCCTTTGAGAAGCCCTTTTGTCCTCTGACAACCTAAGCAGGGTGTTGTGGAGCCCAAGTCAACCCAGTCCCAACATTAAATACACGGGTAAATCAGATAAAGGAACCAATTCATGTTACTGGGTGTTACCTAAAACCACATATCCATGGCACAAGCGCGCTGGTGTCGGTCCTTGGTTTAATTCATAGGTTAAACCTACTCGCAGGCTGAACCTACTCATGGGGTAGCTTTGCTAAGGTGACAGTTCTGCTGGTGTAAACTTGATGTAAATGGTCTTCGCCTCTCCGCTGAAAATGACATTGCTGTGCTTTTCCAATTGAAATGAAATGTATTTGATAAGATAACAAGTGCCTGGCAAAGCACATTTAAGTCGTGTAAGGGAAAAAAGAGGAGGGGAAAAATCTTGTATAAACAGCACAACAATACAGCTTTATCTAATCTCAGCAACTTATTGCTGCTTGTCTGTGTGTGTGTTTTACTGACAAAATAAAATAAATTGAATCAGCTCACACACGATAACATGCTCTTTCCTACCTCATACTAATTGCTTGGCTAATTGATGTTTGTTGAACTTTCTCCATTTCATTGAGTGATTAGGTACAAAGCTAACAGTTGACATCTGTAGGCGCTTAACTGGCGTCTGTAATTACTGTTAATGTTAAATAATTGTTAGTTAATTGGAGTGGTAACTGACTGAATGGAATCCAGATTGTGAAGCAAAAAGAGACCTAGTTAAATAAACATACATTTTCAGAGAAAACAACATTTTATTACGAGGGAGAGACTAACAGCAGGGCAGATATGGGAGGTCTGCAGGATGCTCCATTTAGGAAATCTCACACCAGACGCCAGCGTGGACTCCACTAACTGCAGGTATGTCAAGTCAGGATCTTTGTCATCAAAACACTCCTATCCCAAGAATTTTTCCACCTTATTTTGAACCGATTATCACAATTTGTTATTTTACAGCTCAATGCTGATAAGTCTTTCTTGAGAAAAATCAAATACAGTTTAATCTATAAAACAAATACTCTCTCCAGAATAGATACAATTATGTGTTAGTAAATACTGCTTTTTTGGTCACTGAGACTGGAATAGTTTGACTTTGCTAAAATCAACAGCCTTAGATGAACTCTTAGGGGAATACGATCACCAACTGACACCAAAGGGTATACCTGCTACCTGTCCAAACCGGCAAGAACGCCCAGAACAACACTTTCAACTGCCTCCCTCCACTATTTTGGTCAAGAAAAAACAGTGCCTACAGGTGCCTGTACCATGCTGGCTGGTTTACAGTTTTGTTTTGAATTACTAACTTGAAAATTATCAGTGAAGCCTGGGAAGCCTCCTGTTTTGT
Organism: Anarhynchus alexandrinus; assembly: GCA_008711295.1. Taxonomy (NCBI): domain Eukaryota; kingdom Metazoa; phylum Chordata; class Aves; order Charadriiformes; family Charadriidae; genus Anarhynchus; species Anarhynchus alexandrinus. The sequence goes on from VUYV01000142.1 coordinate 1,840,057, forward strand.
AACATAAGTTTTAGAATTTAAGAATCTGGAAGGTTTTGGAATAGGCTACCTGTGACTTTCACCTGCCCCTCTGGACACACCGGGTACATCACATTATCCAGTGACCTTCCCCTGCAGCTACAGAACAGCTATGGTACCTCCCAGCACTGGGGACCCCGCCTGACTGCCATGTCCCAGCCAAAAAACCATCAGCACGTGAAGAAGAAACAGGCATTGAAAGCGAATGGATGTGGTGGTTTGTGCTCAGGAGATGCAGCCATAAGGCAATGCTATGGAACAAATTCCTTGCTCTGATAAAGCCTTCACGGCACAGAAATAACTGCCTTGCTCTTTTGTGTACCAGAACAAAGGACCATCTCAAGACACATATCGACTTTTTTGTCTGCCTGACTTGGATGTTAGAGTGAAGTAATGCACCGCTTCTTCTAATCTAACTCACAAGTACAAGAAACCTGGGTCCCCAAAACCGGAGGCTTTTTCCAGTGCTCAGTCCCTCACTAATGAGAAACTAAACTTTCACATGGAAAATATTGAAAAGCCATTCGAAACCCAGAAAACACAGGCAAACCAAGGGATCACAAGCCCCCAGGGAAGTCTCCACCAGAAAGGGAAGGAGACACCATCGTCAGGACATCACTTCAGGAGGGCGAGCCATTCTAACCACCATGAAAAAAAAAAAAAGAAATCTGCAGAACTGCTCGTATGATTCAGCAGTCCATGAGGTTTGCTGGCCGATGGGTGGGATTCCTGCAGCGCTGGGATTGCTCCTAACGGCAAGCTGGGAAGAAGCATTTCAGTGAGGAGAAGAGGTAGCATGGAGGGCCAACATATGCAGACAGCAGCCCCCCCAAAAAAATCAAAAGCAACGCTGAGAACATACACCAAGTGAGTGAGGATGTTACAGAGACTCCTACACACCCTTGGGAAAGGAGGGAGGCAGCAGCAGTCAGTTCTCTGACTGCCAACCATGTCAATGTTGCACAGATACTACCTACGTAGTAGTGGATCCACTTATATTCAACATGAGATGCTGTGAGGATGGTTTCCTTGGAGAGAGCGAGAGAATTTCTCCACAGCCAAGGATCTCCGGTGAATAGGATCAGAGGAGAAATATTTGCCAACTTCAGCTCCCTACTTGGTTACAGAAACAGATGTTGTACGGGATCCTCAAGAAATGATTCACCACAGACAGATGAGGGGAGAAACAACAATACGCCTGTTTTTCTAGGGAAGGATATTGCTGCAGAACCACCTAAAAAGCCACGGCTTGATCTGACCGGTATTTCAGCCACCAGCGAGGACTAGTAACCCAGACGCCTTGATCTACCTCCAGCTGAGAGTATAAATATTTCCCTGACAGCTGGTGGTGCCAGGAAGCAGAAGGATTCATACAGTTTACATGAACATCCTGTAAACAATTTAAACATAAAACGCTGTAACAGCCCAATTGTGTTTCTGATCAAAGGCAAACTTCAATATACAGCACAAATGAAAACTTCATCACTTTGGGACTCATTTCTCCCTCCAGGAAAAGCTGTTTTCCAAGGGTACGTAGGAGGGAGTTAACATAAATGAAATACACAGTAGTAGTAGAAGCTGCCTGCTCTACAGCTTCAGATGTGTCTATTTAAATTATTAAGAGATAATGAAATTTAATTATGCTGGAAAGCCATGTTGCAAAAACTCATGAACAAAACCAGTACTTTGGCCAGGATTAATGGTGCTAAGGTTGATGCTCTCAAAGGGGAAGGAAAAGCTATGTTCTTTCAAAGACGCAGACTATAAGCAGCAATCCCAAACTGGAAGACCCAGCCTGCAGGGAGGGAGGGGACAGACTGGGAGTTGCAGGCGGGCGATGTGCTCCTCTTCCATCCCTTTTCCATCTCATTTACTCAGATGCTAACAGCTTCTTTTTCAAGCACTACTACAGGCCCAGACCCTCGGGTGCTTACCTCCCAACACAGCCACCTGGATTTCCACGGGAATCAGTTCCCTAGGTAATCTTAAGCATGACAAGGTAAAGCGTTCCTGCCAAGCAATGGAGCGCAGGGCTCTGATTCATGACCAGGGACAACTAATTTCAGCAGCAGCTACAGCGATTCCTGCCCTGCGGACCAAGCCATGTCCCTCCCAAATTCCCAGCCCTCCTGCAGACACGGCCATGTCACAAGGGCTGGGGACTTCTGGGAAAGGTGGCATCAGCACAGAGCTGATGTGGGAACCCCACAGCCCTCTCCAAAGAGGCATCACTTAGCTATGACACATATCGCAGCCCTGAGGGGCCCCAACATCCATGTGTCGCCCCCAAAACTCACAGGACCCTTCTAGATTAAGGGATGCATCTTCCCATCCAGCTTTAAGGGCAGCTAACTCCTAAATGGAAGATGAGAGACTTCTCCTCAAGGGATTTCACCCCTCTCTCCAAGGGAGATTTGGGGGGGATTTCACATTGCTCTAGATTTTTTTAATTATTAGTATTTCTGAGGAAGGGACTGTTCCACATTACACATCCATACCAACCCATCACACCTTGAGCTTGATCTCATCTTCAGCCTTGAAGTCCAAAACTAAATGACAGAAAGGGGACAAAAGGTATGTACAAGACCGAAAATGCTTGAGGACTTCTATCTGCTTTGTAAATACATTACTTTTGTAATTTCTGCTACCTCGGCTATAAATACTTCTGCGAAATAAAAACCGTGAGGAAAAAAAAAAAGTACATGAGAGACATGGGTAGCTGGGGGACACCGGAGAGGAAGGGCTGGGGACACGGAGGGATGTACACTTGTCAGCCTGCCCAGCCCCGTCCATCAGCCAGAAGCTTTGAAGGTTTCATCACGACTTACCCGATGCAAATCTGACCTTTCTTACAGAGTGACTTTTATTGCTTTTGGCAAAAGCAACCATGGACAACGTGGGGGGGGGGAAGAACTGGCTTGGAAGCAAAGAGACTGAATTGCAGAGAGAGAACTTGAACTTGGAATATATCAAACTGACAGCGGCGGGCAGTCCTCAGCCGTCCCCAGGGCAGACACTTAGAGAAGGCAACAGCCTCCCAACCACCGCCGGCCCCAGCCACAGCCCCTGCACCTGGCTGCAAGCAATTATTGACATTATCTCCAAACAGGGGATCTTTTTTTGAGGCTCTTTTCCCGATATTTAGTAGTTTGAATGCTAATCCCTTTAACAAAACTGTCCCCCATGCTTTTTCCGCCCTCTTTCCCCTTAATCTCTTTCTCCCAGTGGGAAAAAANTCTTTCTCCCAGTGGGGAAAAAAAAAAAAAAAGAAGAAAATACCAGTCAGCCTAGTTTGGCCGCACCTGGATTTGCATTGATTCTTCCCTTGTCATTCATGTTACCAACAGGAATTAGCATATGGCTTTAAGGGGAAACTCAGGGGGAGAAAAGAAAGACGCCATTTTGATGGAAATAAGGGGCAAAGGAATAATCTACCATCAACTAAAAAGCTTATTTGTGTACGGTTTCCCAAGCAAAGCTTCGAAAAGCCCATGTTGATTTTAGGCTACACAAAGAAACCCTAATCCTTTCAAGGGAACTAAATCACCAAAGAAAAGTACCTCGGAAGAAAAGGCTCCCTGTCAAGCACGGGTATTCACAACCAAATAGATGCCACGAATCAAGCTTGGTAAGTAAACAAAAATAAGAATGTGAAAAATGTGTTTGATTCAAAAAAAAAAAAAAAGATAATAATAAGAAGAAAACGAAAGGAAGAGGAAGAGGGGCCTACTCCCCATCAGCCACCTCAGGGGCGGAGGAGGCCCGGCCCTGGTTACAGGCCTCCGCCAGGAATGTGGATTCACCCCCGGCTTCTCCCTGGCCCTGCCCCAACAACGGGCTGCTCAACTGCCACAGCTTTTTTTTACAGTGAATTAGCAAAATAAAGACGCAGTCACATGTAGTTTGGGGGCCTTGGGTCACTCCAAACACACCACTCTTCCTTTCTGCTCGTCCCAGCCCCCTACCCTGGGCCTGTGGAGGGGCGGCCTGGAGCTGCCATTAGACAGAAAGCACAGATACACTGGCCGAGTGAGATAACCCCGTTACACCACAGAAATAATCCATCCAGACTCTACTTCCAAAGGACGCTAATACACGAAAAACAGGAACGTGCATCTGTAACGCAATTAAATATAGGTATAACTCAGTGTGTGGCAAAAGACTTCAGAAGCCACAGCATATCTGCACGGGAATCCCAAACACAACGGGGTCACGTTCTGCCCCCAGTTAAAGCACTGCAGCTTCGCGGAATTAAAAAAGACACAGAAAAACAGCAGAATGACCCGCTGGAACAACAAACCCAAATCCCGTGAGAAGCACACAGGACAAATACTGAGCAAATCCACACCTGGCCAACAAGAGAGACCTAAATTCCAAATTAATCATATCCGTCTTCTCTAATACAGACTGACTCAAATGTTCCAAAAAAAAGCAGTAAGTTTGAATGCCGTGGGTTTCCAGCTAGAAGCACACCCTTTTACTGCACTGCCGTTAAGAAGCAGGACGGTAGGGTGGAAAACAGATGCATTTTAAAGGCTTTGAATTATACTCATTGGCACAACTCATGCCTGGAGCTGCTCCCTCCACCCTCCTCGCAAACACACAAACCAAACCAAAAATAAGAATTAAAAATAAAAAAATCCCCAAAGCCTACAGTCTTCCTAATAATGCCGCTTCGGGACAAGCTCTACACAGAAGCTCACTGGCACTGATTTAGGTTAAGTTTTCCCTTAATATACTGTTATATCATTAGCCGCTCTCTCTTTGGATTGCTGTTTGGAAGAAATTAATGGGATACTGAATATTTAAATGTGGCCCTCTATATCATTTATTAACTCTACAGAAAGCACACAGCACAGTAAGCCATGGTTTATGACTATTATCCTGTGAATACTAAACGTTGGCTGGTTATTACTGTCAGCAGTGCAAATTGGCTATTCATAATTCCACGTCTATCATGTAGCTGATGAGTAACAATCAAGTTAAAACATTTTGAAAACTCTTACAGTTATTTAAATGAGCTTAAATTAAAGCCATTTGTAAAATAAACTATTCCCTAATATTGTTATTTAAATTAATTCTGACCTGGCAGGCAATGCATTATTTAAAGCCTTTATTTTATATTGCTTAAGCAACGCAATTACCAAGCATACAGAACATGTCTGAAACCAAGAGAAACATAAAAAGCACTAACAAGCTGATTGCGACATTTCTGCAAGACAAGTTACATTTCATCTCCCATTGAAATTGCCATGAAAAGAAATGTGTGGGGGAAAAAAAAATAATGTTTGTGATGTGAATTGCAGTCTTACCTTTATTTGTAACAGCGTTGAACAGTTTTTCAGAGCTGGCATCAGATGCCTGAAAGACCAATAAAAAAAAATATGTTACGTTTTCCACAAGTGATAGATTTCAAAAGGCACGGCGGTATATTTATACACACACATATGTATGTATATTTTAGAGAAACAAATCAGGTGACAAAAGCAGGAGAGCTAATGGAAGCTGCAGCCTCCGAAGAAAACGTCCATAAGGTGGTGCTGTTTGGCTGTGCTTCACCGCCCTGCAGTGCAGCTATTTATTTGGAAAGATTCTATTTAATAAAGAAAGAAATGATTTTTTTATTCAACATATTAGCTGTACAGAAACTATATTTTTGTACTGTAATTATCCAATACATTCCAACATTGATTTTGCAATGGAGAAGAGTCGCGATTTTGAATCAGACAGCCCAGTTTCGGGAATTTGCACAACTGCGGATTTCTTAAGTAATTTTTAAAGTATTTTTGGAGACCCCTACTGTGCCAACCATTTGATTTTTATCATCTTTAAAGCAGTGTTGATAGCTTAGGTGAGTAATTTTATAAGTTGCTCTTGCATACTCTTTGAAAAAGAAAGAGCATGTTAGCATTTAGTCTTAGTATGTATTTCTACATAAGATTTGCCTTCGTCAGAATAACTGATTCTTGACACCGCGGTCTGTATGAACTAATAATCCATTTTATTTTTCATCAAGCCACCTTTATCCATGGGAGGTTTTTTCCTCCTAATATTGTGTTAGTACCTCATCTACTACTGCTGTTTGTCTGCAAGTGTGCCGGTTCATCTACCAGTATTAAATAGCCTTACTTAAGTTTCACACAAAAACACTGAGCTCCCCCTTCCAGAAACTATGATGGCAAGAAACCAGACTGGGGAAGACAACACTGCAAATGTTAATTTTACAAACATCCTGAGCCCAAAAGCAGAGAGCATTAAGTTTATGCATCTGTGTACAGCTGTGTTTGTGCGCACACACACACTACACACATAAACGCATCTAAAGCTTCAACTTCTACCACCTACACAGTCACAAAATGCAGAGAGCTGTGCAGTTTTGCACTGTATCTTGGATCCAACCCCACTGAGAGAGACTCTGCTTTTTCAAAATACACTGGAAGAAACGTGCTCGGTAATGAAATACTGCAAACAGGGGGAAAACGCAACACTTGAGAAAGATTTTAGTCTTCTCCTAGAAACTGTTTTCTCACTGGATTGGGGAAAAATAATTAAAAACACTGCCTATTTGGAAAGCAGGCTGCGGGTTTTTTGTTAAAGGGAAGGCATTTCCGAATTCAAAACCAGATAAAAAACATCAGACAAGCAACATATACTAGATACCTCGCTGCACTAAAAACTTAGGTGTGAAATTACTGATAAAAAGTAGATACAGTTCAGACTGCATAGCGTAGTGTAGTAATACACTGAAATAATTTGTTTGCCCTGAAGTTAACAACATACAAGATTTCCATGATTAATTATTAAAAATAGCTTTATTCTTTTTCAGACTTCTAGACAGATTTTACTAGATTACTGTTGGCTTATTTAAAAGCGGAGCTGGTGTATTTCTTCTTGATTAAATACCTTGTAAACACTGGATTTATTACCCAATGATGGATTTATTATTCAGTGACGACTTTCTCTAAATTAATGAAAATATGTGAATAATGCACAAATTGAAGAGATCAAGAAGGCCATGTGCTTTAAAGAGCAGTCCAATACTAGTCCAACAAATTGAGATGCTCAGTGCTTTCCTAACCTTGCCTATCAGCCTGCTCCCTGATTAAAAATAATAACCTTTTCAGTGAATTTCATCTGTTATTGTCTTTTTAAATGCACCTTCTCTCAGAAGTCAAAACTCTCCAAATGATTCCTTCTCTTTAGCAAGAAAATCCAATATTAAAAACAAACTTCTTACAGTTTCAGCTATTAGTTTATTTTACTGTTTCAAAATGAAACAGCATGGGGAAGCTGTAAGTTTCCTATTTGCTTGATTTTTCCAACCACTAGAAAGAGGAAAACGTTTTTTTAACAAGTTTGCTCTAATGCCAAGCACAAACCAACACATCGGTTTTAAGCTATGGTTTTTCAGGTGAAAATCTTTTTCTGTGCTATTGCATAAACCAGGCAGAAACACTGCTGTGAAATCTGGAAGTGGCACCTCTCGACATAATGTGATGCACAATCCATCCTGCCCGAGAATCACTGCTGAGAACAACCGGGGGGGTGATTATCAGTACAACATGCATCTAAAAAAAAGGAGTAATTTTACAAAGACAAAGCTTGTCTGAAAGCAAATCTCATTTCGCTTTACCGACCACACACTACTGAGTGGAACAGCACCCTGAAAGCCCCCACTGCCTGGGTTACCACAAAAATAACCCATTTCACCGGCCTGAGCCGTGAGGTGGAACTTTAAGACCGCAAATTTCATGACTTTAAAATTTGGTTTTAAATATAAAACCCTAATTAGGGTAATGCACAGCTGATACAGCAGTGACCACGCTCTCTGCCAGCAGACGAGATACCGTATGAGCTTCGACGCAACTATGATTTTTTCACAGTCCGGCAGTCACACCGAGCAACACACCACCGAAGGAACAAAAAGCCAAATTAATTCAACCCCCCCGACGAGCGGGCACCGCGGCGGAAGGACAGAACGCAGTGCCGTTGCGGCGCTGACCTAAGCCCCCTCTGCACCCACCGCAATCCGCGCCGACAACAAAGTGCTCCTACCCCCGCGCCGGGCACCGCGCTCACACCGCGCCCGGCGGGGCCGCCCCGCTTCGCCCGCACACGGCAGACCGCCTCCGCGCTGCCCTCGCCCCGCACCGCCCCCGGGTCCCGCTCCGGCACCTCCCGCAACGACGCTGTGTCTGCGGGCGACGCTCCGCGCTGGCGGGCGGCGGGGACCGCGCACCCTCCCCGTGCGGGGCGCGCTGTGCCCGAGCAGCCCCCCCCCCGCCCCGCACCCACACTGCCAAACACGGAGCGGGGCTGAGGGCAGGCAGGTCCCTTCCTCGCACTTCGGCCGTTTTCCCTTATCAATCCCCGCGTTACCGAGCGCAGCTTAATCCTTTCCAACACGAAACAAGTCAGCAATCCGCGGGCTAAAAAATAAAAAAGGAAAAAAAACCAAAACCATCCTAACGAGTGGTTTTCCCCCACCGAGGAATGCGCTGTCCCTCCCGTGGATGTATGACTAAAATATTTCCTGTCCAGACAGCGCGGTCGGGCTCACTCCTGGCACAGCCCCCGCCACCGCACTTGCCCCGGCCCCGGCGCCGCGCACCTGCCCGCGCCCCGCGGAGCCTCCGCGGCACCCGCCGCCCC